>JAQGAV010003560.1:0-12192 GCA_034691345.1 Phasmarhabditis papillosa | reverse complement strand
AAGTTCATTCCATTCTTGCAGCGTACATCGTACGGGTTTCTAGTCTGCGTCTCTCTACGTTCATGTTATTCAATTAATCTTCGAGAGCCACATTAATTCATCGTTTCCCCTTAATGAAGCACTTTTGAATTGAAAACAAAACAACGTCATTCCCCAATGACGAAATAAACTCATTTTAGAGTTATGAGGTGCCAAATATGCCAAATATAGTATGGTTTATGGCATAAACAACAAACTATGAATGTTATTGTTAACTTCAAAGATTAAACCAGAAACAAAGGAACTTAAGGAACTTAGCTCACCGAGTCGAGGCCCAAAATTTTGAAAACGGGAGGTCCCTTTCCCACTCCTGGATTGAAAAAATGTTACGGTATGAAAGCAGCAATGGTTTTATAGTCAGCGCCAAGAGTAATGATGGAGTATGAAGAATTCAACGATCGTCTGAGCCCCTTTTTCGAGCACCGCGCCAGCATCTGGCGGCTACTCTCCGTTCAATATTGTGCTTTGCAAGTACGCGTGCAATTTGCCCGCAGGTGCGGTGTTATAAATCCTAAAAGTACGCAAGTGGCACTCCATTATTACTCTCGGCGCTGACTATATAAACCTTGTAATGAGGTGGATAAAATAGAGATACTTTTAAATACACAGAAGTTTGTTTTCATATCACGTGGCCCGTTCAGTTTTTGGAAAGTACGAAGTGAGTTTTAGTAAATAGTTAATTGAACATTTCATTATCAAGTATATCGGACTAGGTTTAAAAGAAGAGCAAAAGTAGAGTGTCTGGGGTGTGAATATAAGGGAAGCGGTGTTAATATTTCCTTCCTACCTGGTGATACGCAGTCACATGTACGCACTTCGTGTCTAGATCTTCAAGAGTAACGTTGTCGAAGAAGAATTCCTGAAACGAGAACTTGATTATAAAACTTTCAAACCGTTGCTACATTATTTTTAGAAAACGGGTTTGATGTCGTGATTCATATATTCTCAACTAATTAGATACTCTAAACTATAATCTATTTTAAAACCTAGACTGCAATCGCCGTTTGTAGTTAACGTGCCGCTATAATCGGCTTTATAAGGGAAAGAGCAATTTTGCTCGAGTAAAATTGCACTTCTGAAAGGGAAGCCAGTAATAGCGGAACGTTAACTACAAACCGCGCTTTTGAAACGGACTATATGTACTGGTTTGTTTGTAATCTGTATTTGGGTAACCTGTCCCTATGAAATATTCGAATGTTTATATCGAATAACAAACTATAGTATATTCACACGTGTATTTGCTTTGTTTTCTTCTCGTCTCGCCTTAAGCTCGCTTAAAAACTTCCTTATGGACTGCCGAAGTGGGCGATAATAGTTCCGGTTGGTCCTCGTGACCGCTACGACCCCCAAGGATGAAATCTTCCATAAACCAGCAAACTTTAGTTTTTTTAGGTTCTGCTGCAAGTATAATGTTTCAAAGACTATTTTTGCCTAACAATACGAAAATGAGGGTGTTTTAGCCTAGTGGTTAGAGCAGTGGTCTCCAAATTCGCGAGGATCTGAGGCTGTGGATTCGACTTCCCCCGTAGCTGCAGAACGCATAGAAAACCAGAGTTTAGTTAATACGCAAACTAATGTTGGGTTACTGTATGTTGTAAGAATTGAGTTCAAACCCCTACCCTGATTTTCAAGCCCGATGTCCAATTTTGAAGTGTGGGTGATCTAATAGGAAATGCATGAACATGACGAAAAGTCGCTGCGGCAACGCACTGAACCTGCTCTCGGAAAGCTCATTGAACTAAAGAGGTGCTAAAAAGTCAAGTGAAAAACCTGATGCAAACTGGATAATCAGGATTTTGTACTATTTTATGGGAAAATTTCAAGCAATAACATTGGTTTCTTGGGTAACTACGGCCTAGCTTTTCAAATGAATAGTACCCGTGGGAAATGAAGATTATGTGCAACAGAAAGCAGCCCTTAAAAAGGCCGCCGTTGCAGAAATTCAAAAATTGCAAAAGAATTTAAAGAAAACTTTATTTGGTATGTCTGGGGAGTCATTGGCGAACCCTAATCAGTCTTCTTTCAAACTAGGTGTAATAAGTAACTATCTAATAGTAGAAATATAGGCGCCGGCAAAGGCTTATGCAAAGGTGTACGGTACGAACTGCAAATTTTATTGGAGCGCGGCCGAGCAATGGCGCGCGAAAACGCGGAATAATCAATGATGCCAACTTATTTCTCTGAAAAAAATAATTTATATTACTGATTATAACTATTTTGCGCGTTTTAAAGTGAGCCTTCAGACCTTTAACTTGCATATCGTTTCTCCGCCGACTATGTATATTAGTAAGCTAAAAATGTTGTGAAACTTAATTATAATATGTTGAAATGAGCCCACTAAACAACCCTATGAAGAACTTATGAATTTGATAGTAAACCTCAGTAGTTACATTCATCTTCAGGGTTCCGCGAAGCTTGGCAAGGATGTCCAGATCGGCGAAGCACAGATCCCTCTACGAGACATCCGAGAGCTCAATACCAAGAAGGAAATAAAAGTTATCGAAGAAATTAAACAGCAAACTCCCAAGGTTTGTTAACATTTGGAATGTTTATTATTCTGAGCTACTAGAATCTTTTATGTATAGTCTACATCAAGGATTAGGTTTCCACATCCTTTCCTAGCATCCTGGGTAGAGGCAGTGTTAGGAACCTAACCTAACTGTTTTTTAAGTATTTTATTTCCTGTATCTTTAAGGGTTGTTTTAAAGGATTTCTATAAAGAGGACTGATATTTTATCCACCAAATTAGTAGCCTTATATAAAAAAGTGTTTATTTTCCTGTATCAGTCTTAGCATACAATAACAGTAGATTTCTTCCGAGGCAGGGCTTCGGCCATTCATTTCGGAATCCTCTGAGCGAAGACGGCTTCTTTCTATGATTCAGAAATGAACTGTTGATGCTATATTAGGGTTGTTTTCCATAGATAATATTATACTAACAGACCAGCTTCCAACGATACGATAAGCGTTTCAGTATCCGGTTTGATTGAAATACGAGAAACTAAACTGTTCTTGAAGAAAATATTCAATTCAAACATTTTTCAGAAGTTAGGCAAGATCCATATTTCATCCTGCGTGGAAAAAGAATCCAAACGATTGACGATCAACATTAAGAAGGCTGAAGATCTGCCTCGATGGGGATTCACCGGAGCTCCTGGTAAGCTTTTATTGTCAGAAGTCTGCAGCGTACATGGTATGGTCCATAACAAAAAAGACTGCAGTGAGCAGTGTTGTTTAAGGTTTCAAAAATCGCTCGTTCCGTGGCAAAATTAAACTTCCATTATATGGTTCGATGCGCAATTTTTTGTTTGTTATCAGAAAAATGTTATTGTACTAGTTTTATTTTGTATCATATCCAGAAAAAGACAAATACGCAATTGCGGAAGCCTGTGTATACCACCGCGCTATGAGGTCCTTTGTTTATTATAGACTATATAACTTTTATAAAAACAGTTATGAACTATTCATGAAACTTTCGCAATCCACCATTTTTCCGTTCATTTTTGTATAACACCGCCTCTCTCCAAAGCACTGCTCTGGAAACCTAGCTCATGGTATAGACTATATTGATTGTTAGCTTGAAGCAAGTTTAAGTGAGCCCACTGTGTATTTAAATAATAAACCAATATTCCGGGTGGTCCATTTCCCCATCCTAGCTTCTGCCGAATTCCATAACACTGCCTTTATCCTGTCCATAATATTTGCGTGATTGTTCATGCAACTCCTCTGTCTTTGCGTCTCTTCCACTCATCTGACTATAACTGCTCTCTCGCCCTATTTGAACACCTTGTTGCCAACCGTTTGGCCCATTTGACAGTCTAAATAAGCAGCATGACTACTACATTTCCTACTGATCCGGCCATCAGGTCCTGGCAAGAACAGCTACTGGGATACTGTAGCTCGAACCGGAGTAAGTCAGATTAGCGTTTAGGGATACTACGGTGCCTTGAGCATTGAGTTGCTTAGAAAGTGTTGTAAAAAAACTTTTTTGAAAGATCAAGCACAGTATTTTAGAAAGAGACGTTGTTAAACAAAACGTTTTTTTAATAACACATCTACTCTACTTGGTAACCTAACTTGTTATATCACACTATATATTTCTCACCAAAGATTTAATTATTTCTCACATAGCTGATTATTTATATCATACTTTGATAAACTTAAATTTAACCTTAACTAGCGTCTTCCACACCATGAGTCACTAACAATATCTGTTTCTATCAAACTTCTATACCTTTTTTTTTTACTTTTTCACTTTTTGCTAACATTTTCCCTTCAGAATTTTCCTCTCACATGAAATTTATCGACAGCAGCGAAGAAGAAGAGAGTGAGGTTGCAGATCGGGTTACTGTAGTTGAGAGGAGATTTCGTCGTAGGAACCGATTCGGTCCAGGCGCGGGGATGTTGATATCAAGCACCTTGGCGCCGATTCCGGAGCCTCCTCGCGGCTCTCCGGCGAGGGCTATGAGCATGGATTGTCTAGCTTCAGAAGTGAGGCAAAAGCCTAAGACTCGTCTGAATTCCCTGCTTCCGGAGGACAAGTTCAAGCTTGTGGCTGCAGAAAAGCTCCTGAATGCAATGGAGAACCTTCGAGCCGCTGAAAAACAGCAACTCTCGGCCTCAACTAACAGTCTACCGCATCGGAAAAAGAACAAACCCGCAAAAACCGGCGGATTTTTCTCGGAAATTTGGAGAAAAACGTCGGATCGAAGTGTTTCGGCTGTGGTATCGGCGCCCGTGCTTATATCATCCACGTGCTCATTACTGTCACTTTCTAGTATTCCTGCAGCAAATTCTATTACGGTAGGTTAAAGTCTATTTTAGGTAAAAAGGGCCAACAATATTAAAATACTAAACTTATTGTAGTTTTACTTATTGATTTGCTTACAGGGTTCGAAGGAAGGTCGTCGTAAGGAAAGCACGTTGGATTTAATGAAAGAGGTTTGTCATCTTTTGAAAATAAGATTATACGACTATGGGGTGGAGGTTTCGATATCTTGAAAGTGCAACCCATTTATTTTATTATCTTGGAAACATTTATAGTCCTTCTCAAGAGCCTAGTTTACCATAGCAATATTCCGGGGGTAATCTTATAGCCGAATATTAAACTAATAGTAAAACAGTCTTTCTCAATAACACATTTGTGTTGTTTTGATGATACTTTACAGTTTGCGATCATATTCTCACAAAATACAATAAATACTTGAGTATTTCCTTAAGTTGAATGCGTTCTCGTGTGCCGTCTATTGTATTTTACAATCTCAAGTACTGACCGTCAAAATATATCTAACAATAAGAGGGCTAAATTCAGACTATTGGGAAAGATTTTAGCCAAAAGTAAAAAAATCACTGTACTGCAAAGCAAATTTTCACTGTAATTCAAATTTCCGCTTTTCGGGGTTGACAGGGTGAACGCACGAATCTTCACATAATTCATGAAAAGTTACAATATTTTATGGTTTACATATTTCACAAAGTTTTTTAGATGTTGGTCCGTTCTGGTCCCTATCCTCAAATTATTCTGCCATCAACAGGATTCTGGATGGACGGTGTATCACATAACAGTCTAACACTTGATGATGAGGTAAATATATTAATATATTTTAACTTAATTTCGGTAACATACTGTATTATTAAGCAACTTGTTTTTAGAAATACAAATATTTATAATTAACTTCTCAATTAGACTTCATAATTAGTGTAGAAAGTTAATATTTAGGTGCTTGGTATGTCAATGAATAGCTGTGCTCGCTTTAAGTTGGAAACTGATGAGACAAGTCACTGTTATAGAAGACATTTCTATGGAAGAGTAAGTAGGATATAGAAAATTTTAAGCTTACTTAGAATAGTAATTTTTAATAACCATACGAATAATATAGTCTATAGTTAATATAAACCATAACATTTCAGCTTCGATAGACTAATTCCTTTTTTCAGGAGCACCACGACTTCTTCGCCATGGACCCCGTTCTTGGCCCTCTGGTCCTATCAGTTCGAACTGAAGTCATCTCTTCACAGGATCATTTTAGAATTATGCTGAGAACAAGAAAGGGAACTATACATGAAATTGTTAGCGCATCAGGTAAATATATAATATTTTCTTATTCAGTGATTTAATAAAAAATTAAATGAAAATAAAATATTAACAAAAATCTTTAAGTCCTGGCCGATCGTCCAACAGCCTCTCGCATGGCTCGTTTGTTATGTGAAGAAATCAGCACCGAGAACTTTTCGCCCGTGGCTTTCCCAGGTGGATCGGAGCATATTGTCCAGTGAGTTACAGTAACCCTGAAAGGAGTTTGGGACCCTGATTTTCACGCTTGTAATAGTTTTCTCCTACTAAAAATGTAGTAAAGACAAAATCTAAGGGCTTAGGATACCAGACATATTTTGAAGCTAAAATAGTACTGAAATAATGAGTAAGATCATCAGAATTCTCAACAAAAGTTTAAAATTTGTCTTAAAAACTTTCCGAGAACTTAATTAATTTAAATGTTTCAGATACGACGAGCATGTTCTCACAACAACCTATAAGTTCGGTGTTATTTATCAAAAAGGTGGTCAAATCACTGAAGAAGAACTGTTTGGTAACGCTCATGGAAGCCCAGCGTTCGATGAATTCTTACAAGTTATCGGAGACACTGTTAACCTACAGGGATTCAGGGTGAGAATTCAAAAATAGAGTTTTTACAAACTTTAGGTGGTATACATAGGCTTCCGCAATTGCGTATTTGTCTTTTACTGAACATGATACAAAACAAAACTAGCACAATAATATTTTTCTGACAACAAACAAACAATTGCGCATAGAATCAAATAATGGAAGTTTGGTTTCGCCACAGAACGAGCGATTTTTGAAAATATAAACAATACCCCTCACTGCAGTCTGTTTTTGTTATTAACTATAATCGATAGATTGGGAGCCTTTTCTAAAAAAGTACCTTCATTTTGTGAACACCGTCTTTCTCAAGAATATTGCGCTAGAAACTTAACTTCTGATAGAGATTATAGTTAAAAGTAAAGAAACTTTTTGAGTAAGGAAAGATCCTTGGAAAATGTTTGCGGGAACTTTGCCAAGTCTAAGTGACCATAAGATCAGTACCATGAGAATGTAATAACTTTAGTTTTTGTATTATATTATAATAATTAAACTAATTAAACTAATTTACACTTCTCTATTTAAGGGTTACCGCGGTGGTCTTGATACAACACACGGTCAAACTGGACAACAAGCAGTTTATACTGAGTTCAGAGGAAGGGAATGTCTATTTCATGTATCAACTATGCTACCTTATACATTAGGTAAATTATTTATTAAATAAAACTACATTTATTGTAAAATTAGAAATTAAAAATGAGTTTTCGTTGTTTTGTGGCCAAGTAAGGAAAGTTCCCGTTATCTATTTTATGAGAATTTGATTTTATCAGTAAACGGTTGAAGATTTATAGTCCGAGTCAAGAGTAATAATGGAGTGTAACGAATACGGGGTGTATCCAACCCTTTTTATGAATACCGTGCAAGCTCGTGAAGTGCAATTTGACTGCAGACGCAGTGTTAAAAACTCTAAATATACGCAAGTAAAACTGAATTGGTGACTATAAAAATGTTTTAAAATGTGAATAAACTTCTCGTTTGCAGGCGACAGTCAGCAACTTCAACGTAAAAGACATATTGGAAATGATATTGTGGCCATTGTATTCCAGGTTTGTATAGAATTTCCATTTTGAAAGACTGAATGAAATTTACAAAGAGCCATTTTATTGAAAGCCTATTTAACTTACAAAACTATTTTAATTAAAATAATAACATAACTCTTTTAGGAAGCCAATACTCCATTTGCTCCGGATATGATAGCTTCAAACTTCTTACATTCTTACATAGTTATCCAGCCTATAGATCCATTAACGGACAGAGTTAGATATAGGGTAAGTTATATTATATATATATGATATAACTTATTTAGAAACAAACTATAAAAAATAAACTTATTTTATAGCCAACAACTTTTTTCAAACTAACTCTCACTAGTTATGTTAAGGATAAGGAAAAACTGTTAAAGATCATGTCGTTTTCAGCGAAACAGGAAAGTTACATACAATAAATTTTAACGAGTTATCTCCTGTAATCGCACAATCACAGAACAACTGCAGATTTCTTCCGCGCAGGGCTTCGGCCATTTATTCCGGAATCTTCTGAGCAGATAGGGTTCCTTTCCAACATTCAGTCTTCGGGTGCACGAAACATGGGATGAATAAGCTGCTGGTTTCCCAAGCCTTCTGCAGTTACGGGGAGTCAAACCCACAGCCTCAGATTCTTATGAATTCAGAGACAGCTGCTCTAACCACTAGGCTGCACCCACTTACATACAATGCTACATACAAATTCAGTTAGATTTTGAATATCAGTTTAGACGGTTAATAACAATTTATTACAATTTAGTATCATAAATAATACTTTGCAGGTCTCTGTAGCTGCTCGGGATGACGTTCCCTTCTTTGGCCCTACCTTACCGGCTCCATCCATTTTCAGAAGAGGACAGGATTTCCGTAATTTCCTCCTAACAAAGCTAGTGAACGCAGAGAATGCAGCATACAAGAGTGCCAAATTCGCCAAGTTGGCGGTAAGTTTAGTTACATTTTAACTATTTAAATATACAGAAGTGCTAACGGGCCAGTACTCGTAGTAATTTTTAAGCTGTCCGTGGAGCTTTTCTGAAGGCACCATAAGAATCAAGTCAAAAAGTTTTGTTCTAGTTCTGGGAGAGTTTATTTTAAATACGTTATATTATAAATCTTAATAACTTTAACAATTTTGTTTTTAAAAGTATTCTCCTTGCAGGAACGTACCCGTTCATCTTTACTTGATTCCCTATATGGGACCTTAAAAGAGCGTGCGGAGTTCTATGGAGTACCATTGTTAGAGAGTACTGAACAACAAAGTCACGGAATATTACAATCTGTTAAGAAGGCTATTATTGGAAGGTTAGTTACAGAAAGATGATCGTGCTATAAAGATTGAAAATAACTTTTAAAGTTTTCACTCAAATTTAAGCAAAATTCCAGCTAGGATGATGCCGTGCATTGCTTAATCCGTTTTCAACCGCTTGTAGCTCAGACTTTTCAGAGTCTTAACCGAAGCAACTTTTTCTTTTGGGAACCTTTTTTTAATTTTTCTTTTTTTGGGAACCTTTTTTTCACTTTTGCAAAGGAAAATTCACTTTTGGGAACCGATTTTCATCCTTTAACACTGTATAGTCTAAAACAAACAAACGACCCCAAGCGCGGTGGCTTTTTTTTTGAAACTCTAAGTAACACCGCTCACAGTAGTTTTTTTGTTATGGACTATGGCTACAAATCTTAATAGTACGGAAAACCTTTACTCAAATAGTCCAGATAAGTTATTTAGCATATAAACTTTCTATTTCATTAATCATATTTTGAATTGCCTAAACTCCTCTAAAATATATATGTTGCAGATCCCGTTCCGTCTCACAAGACGTTCATGCTCCTAACCGTGCAGTATCAATGTCAATGCCTTCTAGACAAGTACAAGTAGGAAAAAGAATGACAAATTCAGAGAAGGACGCTAAGAGCAACTCTTCTAGTGGAGCTAGCTCTCTTAGAAGACATAGTCCAATACCTGATGATAATAGGTTTGTAGAGGGGATACATCTTATTACATTAAGTATACAACTATTATTGGATATATGGGGTTGGAATATGAGGGGTCGATTATAAAAACATGTTGTTATAATATCTATCTAAAGACCCTGGTTTCCAGCGCGGTATCACGAGCGGGGCGCAGTGTTAAAAAAATGAATGTAAAATCGGTCGACGTTGTGCGTTTTCTTCGAAAGTACATTCATTTTATAACACAGCGTCCCCCTCGTGATAGCGCGCTGGAAACCTAGGTCTTGAGATAGATTATAGTATAATCAGAAAGAAATGATGTATATTATAAATCCATCCTTGTGATATTTAATTTCAGAGAAAAAGAAGTTAAGCTTCAAAGACTCAGAGCAAAGATTTACAAAGTTAATCATATTATGTAAACTTTCTAATTTCAGCGATTCTCCCGTGGATGATGACACCCTTCCTACTACAATCTCACCAGCTCGCGGAGTACAAAGAAGAATTGTATCCAGACATCTTAGCATTAAGAACCCTACTACTAGGTTAGTAACAAAATTTTAATTTTGGAATTTCCTAATTACATTTGACTAGTTGTATAACAACAATGAGATTGAAAAATATATGCGTCTTCAATTCATCTTCATCAAACTTATTGAAATAGAACCTACTATTTGGAGAGATAGTCTTCTTGATATTTTTGATTTTTTTCACCGCACCTGCTGGCATAGTTCGCGACAACGTTGACTATAAAGCATACACAGAGTACTCACGTTCTACTGGCAAAACAGGATCATACACAAATAGATTTCTTAAAACGACCTGTTCACTCTTAATATCGACTGTATAACAATATTTTATCTTCAGATCGGAATGGGATGCTAAATGGAGTGATAACGACAGTCCTGGCCATGACTCGGACACGGGTATGGAGTCAATGAGTAGTACGGATCTATCTAGAAACAGAAATAGCTGTACTTTCTGTATTACAGAAGACCCAAGGGAACATAGACACTCAAGACCGGTTAGTAGAATATAGTTATCTTACAACATGAATGTATTTGACTGGAAACTAACAATAAGTTCAATAGTAGTTCGGTTAAAGATCAATAGTGGAGTGTTAAAAAAGAATCTGGTAGAAAATTTCTCTGGAATATTCGAAAAACAAAAGCATACCCAACGTTACCCTAGTAATCTTCAATTTTAGGATGTGGACCGTCTTGAGCACGAAAAGAACGATTTGTTCAGACAGAATGTATCCTGTAAAAGTGATATTAAGAAACTCAAAGAACGGTACGTTTGCAATACAGTCATACTTAATGTATATTAAGCTTATAAAGTTAACTTTTAATAAGACTACCGAATGTTTTTTAAACTTTTTAAATCAATGTTTTAAATTATTTATATAATAAAAACTTTTGTTCTTTCAGGCAATCCTGTCTCTCCGAAGAGCTAGAACGAGCCAATGAGGAGATTGCTCGTCTTAGAAGACTAGTCAGAGTACCTGGAGATACAGACCGAGCTAGTGTTCACGAACCTAGACGATATGAGGCCTCCTACAGCGATGTATCCGTCTAATAGGCCACGCCCACTCTAGGGTTACTGTAGCCAGTAATATTGATGTGTACAACTAGCAGTATAGTCCTTTGAACCAGAACAACTTCACTAATTTCCTTTTTAATCAAAACAGTCTTTCCTCACACAATTCCGGTCATATTTGTGCTAGTCTATTAATTATTTGTGATATTTCCTATTATAAATCTAGCCTATTCCTTTTCACAGACCTTTATTTAGTTTTCGTGCCGGAACCCCGCAGGGTTACGGTACTTATATATCTCAAATAAGCATAATTCCTCTACTAACAAATAAAACATTTCTACAGCATAATATCTACAACAAGTTCTATGCAAAAATACTCGCAGGGTCATAATAATTCGGGCATCTTCAATATTTTTTTACAAAATTATTATTGTTATTGATTATTTTTGTAACAAGTTCATAATAAATGCCTCAATGTTATGTATTTTAATCTAAATATATTAAGAAACTACGTTACTTTCATTGTTTTACTCGACTTTTATTATTATTATCATTATTGTTTGTAATAAATATGTTTTACATAGTTTTCTTGTAGTTAGATAATGAATTTTGTTTAAAAGTTATAAAATCAAAAAGAACTAAATTGTGATTTAATTGATGAGTATGAAAGCTTTCAATTTCGAAATCTTTTTTTGCCAAAATACTAATTATATACCTAGTTGAGTGTTATTCCTACAATAAATTCAGTTGGAAATTGTGTTTAAGTATGCTTGACCGAAAACCTCAGTTGCAAGTTTTGAAATTCTAGAGTTTCGGCTACTTCGACCGATTCCTCACGACCATGATTATAACTAGAAATAATATAAAAGTTCTCCTCACACGGTTTAGTCCAGAGGTAATTATCCGGCCTTTGCCCGGCCTTGGGTTTTTCATCGATAACTTGGGCAAAAATTATTATTTTCTTACTAATTTTGGTATTAAAAT
>JAQGAV010003559.1:0-12199 GCA_034691345.1 Phasmarhabditis papillosa | reverse complement strand
TTAAGAATAAATAATGTAACAAGCTTTACCTATTGATGTTTTTGGATACTTCAAAATATTCACGTATATCATTCGATTTTTTCATAAAAATTATCCCCGCGTGTGCCGATTTTTTGAATTTTCGGCCCCCGTCCGGGCCGACTTCCCAAATTCTCGGCCCCGGGCCGGGCCGGCCCGTGAAATTCCCAGTCCTGGGCGCGGCGAGCAGTGAAACATACTACAGACACCATGGTTTCTGTTATTTACTTATCTGTGAATTACTTTTCAAGCCGAATATTATGAAATAATAAGAATAAGAACACCGTTAAGAAAATGTTCGTCTATATAATATAATACATATGTGCTTTTTTTCTAAAAAAAAAGGGTACAGTCTTTTAATGTCACTAGCGCCGCCGTGAGATGGGATATATATCTATAAATACTATGTGTAAGATGGATAACAAACGTAATTGATACTTTAAAGATAAATTAGGTAGTGAACAATAGCAATGTGTAAAATATATATTGTGATCCAGCGTGTCTCACAGCGAAAGATCAATCCTTCAATTTTTAGCGGGGCGCCGCGAGCAGTGAAACAGCCATAATTTTCTCGGTCCGAGCCGAGAAAATTTTGGCTGTCGGCCCGGCCCGCCCCGACCCACCCCTGTCCAAGAGTGCAACATTTAGGATTCTTAATTGAAGAGGGGAAGATTACTATTCAAAATTATCTGTTGCCAGCCTTGGTACACTTTTAGGCAGTTCCAATGCTCTCTCCTACTCAATGCAGCAACTGCTATTTAGATTTGAATAAATTAATAACTCAATTTCTGTTGCGAGAAATGATATCATTGTGTTTCAGTAGGATAAATGTAGCTGCACGTTAATGTTCTTTGAAAATTAACATTTCCTTATTACTTCGGAGATAAGTGGGCGTTTCTCAGCTGGCCTCAGTCAAAGGGCTAAGAAATTAAACACAAACACGATTTGGGTCCCGGAACTTCTTCACACTTGACAAAAAGCTAGTGTGAAGCAAGAGTGGGAATTGTTTTCGGAACCCCTTCATTCCAGCGGTTTCGAAAACCGAAATTCTTCACATTTCCTGAAATAAGGCCATGAAAGTGTGAAAAGAATGGCCCAAACTCCCATGAACCTTTCATTAAACTTGTCGTGTCACTGAATATGAAGCATGTTTCAATTATAACTGGATGATCGGCTACTATAACATATATATTTTCATAAATTATGCTGAGTGGAAGTATTTGCTCATTCTTGTTTATAATTACATTTGACCGAGTTTAATAACACTCTCACAATTGCAACTCGCGACTACTATTGTCCTATGCCACTAAGTTCTTCTGCACCTTTAGCTTATTTACTTTTTCTTTTAATGGAAAGCTCGTTTGTAAGTTAACTTTAAACCAATATATATATATAAGGTTCTACAATTAGAGGCTACGGTGTTATACATATTAATGTAACCTTGGTCTACATAGTTACCTTTATTGAGAGAAAAGCGTATTTTTGTATCACCGAGTGCTCTTTATACATGGGGCTAAAAAAGTAGTTCCTGTTACGAACAATATGTTCTGTCTAGGATGCTACATGCTGACGTTACATTCTCTTTTTGCAGCTGGAGACGTCTGAAGCTAAATTACATCTTTGGGGAACGTTAGCTTGTTGTTGTGATTACACATCATATCCAGACTAAACCAATTAACAGTTGTAATAGTTTACATAAATAATTATAGTTACTGAAGCTAACATTAGGGAATTTAAACCAATAGAAAACAACAATATTTATTGTTTGGAAATATATAGATAACGGAACAATATATAAGACACGCCTCTTCTCAGAAGATATATAAACTTATTGGGAGGTGGATCAATCCTGAAGAAGAAGAGTAGTCCTCGATTATCGCCTAATTATTGTACTGCTATTTAGAAACGAAAGTCCAATTACTTTAGGTGCTGCAGTAGGATGGTAGCTTATGGGTTATAAGATTAATAATAAGTGTTTTGTATGTCACGTACCACCGGCCAAAACGTATTACATTTTTTATAAACAGTTCTATACTATTTGTAATACTTTTCTTATCCAATATATTTAATAGTTACAATTATCTTTTAGTCCTAATGAACTACAGCTCCACTGAGCCACCGCGCCCCTCTATACCAATGCTAATCCACCGTATCTATCTGTACACTGGGGGATGTGGGGCTATTCTAAATGCTATTTCTTTTTATGTTTTAATCGCCGGTTCAATTAAAAGAGAAGACACTCTTGTAGCTATTATCACACAAGTAGGTATCCGGTTGGCCTTGGCCGTATAAGCAACAAAAAAGGCTTAAACATAACATCACCCAATTATTCAACATTATCTAAATAGTGATCATATACCGTTTTATTGATTAGCTTGGGGTGCAACAAAATCCGGTAGACCTATATTTGGTATGTGATCGGTTTTTCAGGCCGTGATGACTTTGCTCAGTATTTGGGTCTGTTTCGTCTATGAAATCTACATGGATGATAAAATATATTCTAACAATACTTATTTTGATCTACCCATACTAAGAGTAAGCATAACACCAATGTAAAAGACTGTTCCTTGGTTAATTTGAAAAGCTGCCAATAAGGATGGGAACATGCACGGGAACCGGGACGCATAGTTGGTACCGTCCGTGTTGGGCAGCCTGCTTTATACTAATAAAGTAATTGTTATTACAGGCTATATATATGGCTTTGTTCTGTTCAGTAGGTGTATGTCTAGCGGCACAGTTATTTATTAGACAACAGAATATATCACCGTTTGGATCATTCGGAAAGGTATTCTTATTAGTTACTTTCGAACTGTTTGAGTAATTAGTAATTGAGATGTTTCAACCACAGTTGAGTACTACTTCATTTTAGTTAGAAATCCACCAGCTGGATAGTTTATCAAACATTTTTCAAAACAATAGTATTGCTAGCGCTTGTAACTAATACTTATTCAATTCTGCAAAAATAGGTGGTGCATTGCGAAATTATGAACTGTCATATATTGAAAAGCTTCTTTATTAATATATGTAATTAAGCTTCCTCGTAACTTATCTTACTTACTAATTGGAATGCATTATATATTCTTTACTGTAGGTACAGTTATTATATATTTATGGTGGAGTTATTCTTTTCGGGTAGGTTAACTCATTGTTTCATATACTTTTGAATACAGCTTTACTGTATTACACAGCGAAGTCATTTTATAGTTGAAATAAATAATGTTTAGAATGACTATCCAAGCTTCATGGACTATTATGTAATGTTTATTACTGCAACTGGAACTATTTATGTAAGTGCAAGCAAATAACCATAATAACTTTTAAAGATTAATAATACATTTACTGAATGATCAAAATCTTCCAAAACGATTTATAAACAGTTCACTAAATTTTAATATTATTGTGCTAAAGGTATTATTTGTAGTTTGGTTTATTCTACTGGGCTATGCGACAACATGTAAACATATTGAAACAAGACAAAACTAATACATCACTATTGAATACTCATGCAAGAGCAATGTTAGCACTTAATGGACAGGTACTTTAATATAATATAAAGCGAATAAATTTTTATCTCATTCTTACTTTTTATTGTGAAAACTAAGTTTGTGTTAAGGGCTAGAACTAGTCAAGAACTATTTGCTAAAAAGTTACTAGACCAAAAACGTCTTGCAATACGATTATTCAAAGAAGTTTTAATAAAACATTTATAGAGGATATATGTTTCAGATAATTAACCTTTTGATTTGTTTCGGTTTACCGATGTTCATAGATAAATATAGGCTTTTGTGTGTTGCCCGTTACACTGTATTTGATAAAGGTAGTTATAATCATAAATGTTATCTAAATTAAATGACATGTAGAATCAGAACAGAACACTAACAAATTATAGTTTATAAAAAAAAGTTTATAAAGTATAAGCCCATGGCCGGGAACGAACGAACAATCTTCCGATTAGAAGTCAGACGCCTTATCCATTAGGCCACTCCGGCGAAGCGTACTGCTTCAAGTTATATATTAACATCTTACATACAACATTGAACTAAATATTCCATTTCAGTACTATTCTACATAACTTTTATTGTTCCTGCAAATATTTGCATACCTAACAGTATCGTTATGATATCTATGACAAAAAGATACAAGGAAGCTATTGTCGACTTTTTTCGTAGGATTGCTCAAAGCACAATTGGTAAGGCGGTCTCATGCATAAGTAGCAAAAACATCTTTATTGAGGGCGGGAAGGGGCGGGCCCAAGAAATTGCGAGCCTTGTCTTTAGTGAAAGAATTCCTTCTTAATTTAAGTTATTTAGGTAATTCTGTGGCGATCAGCTCAACTGCTGGAACTAGCGAAATGTTCCAACGGCGAATACCAACACCTCCATGAAATAAGGAAATCCATATAATGATTCCATTAAACATGAAAGCCGATCTGCTCATAAAAACTATAGTCTGATTCGAGAGTAATAATGGAGTGTTATAAAAAGATTCTCATTGAAAATGGCTCTGAAAGTATTGGAAAACCAAAAATATACGCAAATTTTCTTTAAAATACGCAAGCAACACTCCATTATTCATCTTGAATCACACTATATCTTTCATGAAAGAAAGTATTATAAGCTTAAGCTGAATTCCGCCTTCTTTATTTGCTTTCCTTGTTTTCTTATTTGACTATTATTGCTGAATTTTTGTAAATATTTGTTTTTCTAACTTTTATTATTTTGAATTTTCTAGGCTTTGGTGAATCTTGAATAACTAATATTATATGCCACACTTAATAAGAAACGTATTACTTTGGTATATTGGTAATCGAAAACAAAGTTTTATTTCCCTTTTATTTAACCGTGATTCTCAGAGGTTATTTTTGTCAACTTTTTCAATTGGGTGTTTCAGCTCTTAATCCTCTAACATAACTTTTCTCTATGTCCACAAAGTCTTTTCTTCTTTTGCTGACTAATGCTATGATAAATCTTTAATGCTTACTATATGTTGTCAGTTAACAACCAAGGTTCCACTTAAAAACAAGTATATTCACCCAGAATAATGTTAAAAGTTAAATGTAACTAAAAATATTTTTATTTATAGCTTGTTCTGAAGCATTCGAATTGGCTAAATCGTTTGGGCACTGAATGACCGAACAGACACTGTCTAAAGAGTTTCCTATTAAGGATTATATTCATTTGTTAAAGTTACACAAAATGTAATACTTGTAGACACAATAAGAAAACCTGTTAAATCAATAGAAGTCTCTTTCTAAGCACTTCTCATACATTACTCATCCGGCAATAAAATAAGTACCGCCCCATTTCTGTATATATATTTACCTATTGAAAATAGAAACTACGTTCTCTGATGACAGTCAACATGAATTTTCTACTCTGTCTTGGTAGTTTTCTGGTGTTCTCTTTCTTAGCAAATTTAGAAGGGACTGATGCCAAGGGTTCTTTACCAAACGCACAGGTTACTATTGAGAGGTGTGTTTTTATAGTTAATAAGGAAATCACTGAAAGTAGTACTTCGGACAATGCCGTAACAATGAAATCTTCTTTTCAACTAAAAGCTCTGAGTACATTTATTTGAGGTTTAACAAGTTTAAACAGTATGAATTGAAGTCTGAATTGAAATAGTGTAATATATATCCACTTTACATAAACATCATATTTAGTATTAATCTATCCAAATCGACAATCAATCTAAGAAGTCTCATGCAGTATTCACCTGTTTTTGATTTAAAAGATGCCGGCAAAACTGTTCACATTGACAGTTTTATGAATGTAAGTATTGCATTAATTAAAGTTCTTTGTTGTGTTTATCAGAGCTGACCACGGCTCGCCGCGCCCTATCGCAACGATGCAGAGCCCTATCGGATAGCGAAAACTTGGTGCACGATTCCTGTATTTATTTGACGTCAACCTATAATTATTTTCGTACCATTCCATAGCCCGTAGTCTGATATAGGGAAATGAGTTTTTTGGGAAAAATTGGTTCAGATTTCAGAGAAAAATTACCATTAAGTTTTAAAAAGGGGCACAATCCTTTGATCCAACTGCGGCCGATGGTGAGTCGTGTCCGGGCTGCGAACGGGCGGGCCCGGTCATTTTGAAAACTTGGGCCCGGGCAGATATTAACAACGGGGCGCTTGCTTATATAACATATTATAACTACGTAATTTTGCCTCCAAAAAAACAAATTTCCGGCAAAAATTGCCTTTTCTAATAAAGATATAAACGAATCTTGCCTTGATATTAAAAATAAAATATAACAATATAAAATGAAGCCTTGATATTAACTAATCTGACCTTTTTACTTCGCTGACAAAATTGACGCTGACGAAAGGCAGCTGTTAAAATAAAAATTGAATTAAAAAAAGCAATAGCAAAAAAAATTTTTAAAAATGTCTCCAAATTAGTCTTTTTGCCCCCAAAAGTGACGTCACCGGGCCCAACGGGGCCGGGCCGGCCCGCCTAGCTCCGCCCCTCGAAATCTCGACCCTGCCCGGACGCGGCCAGCATTTTAGATGCGCAGCCCTGACCCGTGTGACATTGTTAGCAACTGAGTATTATATCTAACCATAGGTTACCTATGATAGGTATCCACAGACAGGCCTAAAGCTTATAAAAATCGTGGAATTAAAGTTCTACTTAAACTATGTTTCTAGAATAAAAAGATTATGGTTTATTTCTCTAGTAACTGGATTATGCAGTCACCTAAACCTCATTAGTAATGAACTATCTTGTTTCTTTAATGATTATAACATTTGTAGACATTATTCACTGCTAAAGCCTCAGTAGGTAGTCCATCTCAGTACTTTACTCTTCTTCTTGTAACAACTATAACAGATATATGGATACCATCAACACAATGTGATACATGTAGGTAAAATGAGTTTAGTATTTATTGATTTATAACCGAGACAGCATAATGTATATATCAAGTTATCTTTTAGAGCGGTAATATTATTTACGCATTTAAGGTCCCTTTATTATAGTATGTAATTAATATAAACAATGTTATTTCAGGTCTTCTTCAATATGATTCAAATGCTTCTAGTACATATAAGGCCGATGGTAGAATTGTTAAATTCTTAGAAGAAGACGATAAACAAGGATTCCTATCAATGGATAATGTTTGTGTATGTTTTTTAATATAATAGAGAAACGTTCTTTCTCACAGTTACAATGGAGATATATTGTTATAGTCCATTTCAAAACCTAGACTACATTGCGCCGGCTTCATTCGATGCGCGATGTTGCAAAATTTGCTTTCAAATTTGCTGGAAAATGCCTTCCCTCTCTTCGGGCGAGAGAACATTCGAAGGCCACATTTACAACACCGCGCATCGCATTTTGAAGCAGACTATAACTTAAAACAAAATAATTTTTGATATCCTCGCTGTGAGGTGAGATCCTATAGTAAAGATAGATGTTGCTAAGGAGTCTAAAGTGCTTAATAATAAAATATTATATGTTTATTCTAGTTGGATTATGTGTGCGGAAGTAGTCAGTACTTCGTGGAGTCTGTTGATCCCATTGCCCCGGAGCCATTCTCTCAATTCCAAGCAATAATGGGGCTAGGAATGTCAACTAAAGCATCCTATAGTTAGTATTTTATGAAATAAACCTATTATTTTAATGTTAATAATCATTAAATTACAAATATTTAGATTCTACTTCTTTCTTGAAAACATTAGTGGAACAAAAGAAAATACCGAAGCTGATGTTTGCATTTTGGCTAAATAGGTAAATAGTGTGTTTATTATGTTATAATAAGATAATAAAATAATAATATATTTTCTTAGATCATTGCCTTTGGACGGTCACAAATATGACATAAATGGCGGTGAAGTTCACTTAGGAGAACTAAACTCCGATAGATTTGTAGAGCCAATACAGTGGGTACCGACTATTAACAATACTAGCTGGGAGGTCAAAATAGATAAGGTTTGTGAGAGATTAATTTAATTAGTAGAGTTTACTAGTTAAGTAAATAAGGAAACATATATGCATCATTAAAATATAAACTTTAGATTATTTCGAATGCTTCTGGAATTGCTTGTCTAAACGGCTGTGCCGCAGTGCTAGAATTGGCTTTGCCCAATATATTTGGACCACCTGCGGAGATAAATGCCATTCATAGTATAATTGGAGCTAAACTAAAGAATGATAGAGTATGTAAATCATTAGTACATTATTATTCTAATAACAATGTAATAAGAAACGAGTTCGATATTGTTTGACAGTAGTATTATTTTAGTACATTGTAGCGTGCGATACAGTCACCTCATTGCCCGAAATAACTTTCGTTCTCGTTGGTAAACCTCTTAACTTAAAGGGGATGGACTACATTATTCAAGTTAGTTTGAATTTTTACAACCGTTTTGTATTTAAAAACCTTAATAAGGGATATAGCACAAGCAGAAAGTAGTAAATTATTATGTTACCACGTGCTAGAGGCATTAAAATGACTTTTCAAAAAATAATCTGACTAATTAGGAATATAAATAAGTAGGAATATGTTATATTGGAGTACATATGTTATTAAGCTAAACACCATATGCTATTCAACATTTGCGCCTCTTGAGCATGATGGTTGGATACTTGGACAACCAGTACTTGGAAGGTATGAAGGAGAAATATAAGAATCATATTCAATAGAACATACTAATAGTCACCAATTTATCAATAAACTCGCGTAATCAGTCCCTCAAATAGTTATTTAATAACTTCAAATTGCATTTAATGATTGAATGTTTATTGTTTTTCAACCAACATCTTTTCGTCTTTTTGCATTCAAATTCTGTAGTTTCTAACGAAACACTTCATAATATGCTCACCACTGGTCAGGAACTATTTCGTCTAGGCCTTGGGGGCGAAACGGAATTTTTCCACCCAACAATTTTTTCTTTTACAAATTTATTTTTGGAATGTTCTATACGTTTTCTATGAGGATTGTTTCAGCCACTACTCTATCTTCGATGAAGACGAATTACGTTTTGGGTTCGCTGAACTAAGAACTAAGAAAGAGCCAATTGTCCCAGTTGGACCAGCTAGCTGGTCTGCCCTGAAAATAGTCATATTAATTTTAGTAGTTGTTATTTCAGTTATTGCTGTTACCTTACTTATTATATTTTCTCTTAAATATTCTACAAATATATTTTCTGGATCTAGAAGCTATAGAGAATTCTCTTAACAAACCATTTAACTTATATTATAATCTAAGAATAACTCTAACTTTGCTTTAGTGAAACTATTCATTTATACAATTACATAATAAACAGAATGATTTGCTATAATAAATGTAAGCTTTAGAAGTTACAAATGGTTAGGGCTTCCAGCCGGGATTTATAGAGGTGTATGGTTCGATATCCTAACACTTTTTTTACTAACATTTTATAAACAAACAGGTTTCCCTTTTATAAATAAGTTATCATTGTTGTATTAAGATAACTTTATTTACGAGAGCAGTATACAAAAGATAAACTAATATATGCTTTAAAATAACTAAATTCACATCTATTGGTTTTATACTCGCTTGTACTTTCTTTCTTGGTCCTTGTAACATTATTATTTTAACCTTAACATTGGAGAAGGTTTATCTAGACTATAATAGATAACTATTTATAGATAGTTATTCCTTCTAAACGCTTTTCTCAATTGATTTATTGTTGATATCATTCCGTCTGGCTAAGTTATTTCATAGTCATTAATGATGTCCTTAAACTCTTTGACAAACTGAAATTCTCTTTTAAATGGAGACTTTTCTTTCAACGAAAAGTTGGAGATTGATAGGATAAAACACCCTCTTTTTGCAACAAGTTAATGCTAAAAAGGTAATTCTTTGAATTATTATATATTTATACACATAATACTTGCCACATAGACTCTTCAACTACTCTGCTAACTCATATATAATTAGCTAGAGCCAATTGATAATATAAACCTTACAGAAACTCCATTCTTCTATCTTAAAAGTAATTTTGGGCTGGCCCTATAGCTGTCAACAAACCGGGCCTGGAGATAACGCCCTTTAAACTTTTATATTTCTCATTGATGTAAATACAGTTATATAGTTTGCGACTAGCTCTACAATATAGCCATAATTGTTTTCGATAATGTACATCTACTTTCCCGACATATCTTGAAAGGCAGCGAAAATTGACAAAAACGGGCGGGCCCTGTGATTGTAAGTGTAATCTAATAAGAATGGTCAATCTAACAATTAAACATTACTTCTATGATGATGGCCTGCAATATCTTTTTTAGCTTGATCGAAAATATAAATTTCCAGTAAAGTTATGAGCAATTCTTTGAATATTGAAGACCGCCGACTTTAGACACTTTTATATTTACTCTGAAGGTAAGCCTAAATTTAGAGAATTCAAAAGAGTAAAGTTAGTAGTATGGATCGTATTTAATAAGTAAAATGTCACTTATTCTTTCCTTATGGCTTAAATTCGATTTGATAATCGTTCGTTTTCTTTATCTGACTATAGGAATCGTCCTGAATAGTTCAATAGAACTAAAATCTAGAGTCACTACCACCCTCGTAGTGGAAACACATTTCGGTTTTATAAGTTTTGCGACAAAGTTTTAAACTGTAATTAATCTAGACGGCAACTACCGCGGCCATATAAACGGCGACCACCCACAGAGATAAATTATTTTCAAGTAGTGTCAAGTGTTTGTAGCGACTGTAATTGATTAACTTAAACTTTTTAGAAATATTTTAAAAACTTTGCTGATGTTATTAGATTGTGTGATCTTAATACTTGTTATATTTACAGTGTAACTTCAAACGAGTAATCAAATCTTCGCTTATTAATATCAGCTATGATTTTTTTGTATCCTTGTTCATATATAAATTCTATTTCAGAATGGCAGATAAATCACTAGAGGACCTTATAATCACTTGCCGATTATGGTATTCATCAAAGAAGGACAGTCGTTTATGGATAGCATAATATTAGATGAATTAAATAAAAAAGATGATGAGACTGAGGAGAATAGCAACAGTAATAGAAAGGTTGTTTTAGTAAACGAGAAATGGTAACATGGATGTATATAACTTTAACCACTTAAAATATCCCAACTCTCTAACAATAATTAATATATAGTCCATAACAAACTAAAGACCGCAGAGCGCGGTGTTATACATCGGCTTTCGATTGCGTATTTATCTTTTTCTGAAAATGATACAAAATGAAACTAGTACAGTAATTTTTTTCTGACATCAAACAAAAAATTGCGCATCTAATCATATAGTGGTTTTCCAATTTTGCCATAGAACGATCGATTTTCAAAACCTTACATAAGCGTAGGGATTCACTAGGGCAATTACGAAATGCAGGCACTTTTTCCCTATTCACTAAAAACATAGTATTCATGGAATCCAATCACACTTTTATAGTATTTAGTACATACGGTTTTAGGCGCCTACTCTCAGAGAAAACGTGTAAGAGGCGGCTACCGGCTCCAATGCCAGTCTATCCCTCTACGGCAGCGTCAGTTTCTCGGAAAATATAACCGATGAAACCGATGAAGACATAGTTACTTATATGTTCAACATAATAAGTCCCTTAATAACTAAACATCCTAAATTAGCTAAACTAAGAAGTTAGAAGCCCTTATTAAACAAGTATTAGACTCTAGGATTTCTACTCTTAAAACTTCAGCCTCACAACTTCTAAGTTCTTTCAATTGTACCCCGTAGATGTACCCCCACCACAAGCCCCACCGCTCCCACATAACCATCATAATTTAGCCGCTACCTCCAGTTCACTACCTTTTATTGCCAACTCTCTAATCATCCTGGCACTTCTTCTAGTTCCTTTACACGACTTAATCCCTGTTCTTTTCGAACAGTTTATGAACAGTATTGGTACCCCAAATAGAGTGTAGAATATTATATTAATTAGTGAGAACTGCAAAATAACATATCTCATTTTATATTTAGTATTTATGTTGTTTTGTTAATATAGATCAGGTATTATGTATAATGTTGACCTTTAATAAAGCACCAGATCTAAAGTAGAACCCCTTGCTACCCCTGTAAAACAAACTAAGTATATCGCTAGTTTACAATGAGACCAGACGCCTACGGCGACTGTATCGCCGTTCTGGGAAGATCCATAGTGAACCTTTCCTACTTTTTAATTGTTCCAGGGCAAAATGGCAAGTGATTAGAA
>JAQGAV010003558.1:0-12200 GCA_034691345.1 Phasmarhabditis papillosa | reverse complement strand
AACTTGGCGGAAACATAAAATTTTGCTAATCTGTTTTCGGAACTATGTAACTAAACTCGTAGGCCAACTTTTCCACCGGATTTATTCAAGACAATATTTGATTGTTTGGATGGGTGCCCGTCGCTACTTTTAGCCTTAAAAAGTGACGTCATCGGGCCCAACCGGGCGGCCTAGCTCCGCCCATTCAAAATCTCGGCCCGGCCCTGCCTTTGAAATGCGCAGCCTTGCCATGACATGTCTTAATGTGCCAATAAATTAATAATAACCCCAAAATAGACTAAGCTTTCTTTACTTTAGAATGCTTCAACAGGTAATAGTCATCGTGAAGCACTCAATCTGTTCAATATTTAGGGGCGGGTCGGGCACTCTCAGGTAAGATCTAAACCTGCCGTAACGAGTGCCGGCTGCGCCATGAAATTCTCACTTTAATAATTGAAAATATGATGACTAATAAAATGAATAAAAAATAAGTGAAAACAATAATGGAAGGAAATAATTGACTATAGGCTCGTCCGGGACGACCTGTTTAATCCTAGACTACCTTGATCTACATTTATTTTCCAACTGTTGGCCATTTCGATTACTCTTAGTATAAAACTTTATGTTCAAAAACGACCCTTTTTACCACTCTCTTTTGTTCGTTTAAGTACATTATTCCTTTCAGCTCCAATTGCTCATGAGATCAAGCCGGTCCCTCTTCTTCTGCTTCTTCTAACTTTCGTCGTGGAGACGGTAGAAGTCAGAATCGGGGATTGGCACAATCGAAGTTCAGTAGGAAGAAGTAACCGTTTCCGGCCTTTTTTGATCTCCCTTTTTTGTTCTTTTTATTTGGTTTTAGTAGATTTGTTCGGTGGTTGGAGTTCCTCCCCGTTCTTCTGAATTTTTTTTTTCAGGTTGTGTAATTGTTTTTAATCTCTAACCGATTTATCCCCCTTTTGTCTAACTGTTAACTGAGGTATTTTTGGCCTTTTGACCCTTTTGGGATTTAGGGATATTTTGGGCGAAAAGTCGGGTTAGGGGCGGAGATAGCCCAAATCTGTTAAGGTAATTATGTTCCCCGTATTTTAATTAGTCTAGGAGCATATTTTCAGAGATCCTAAGTCCCCAGTGAGCCGGTGCTTTCTCCTTATGAATGTTTAACCATTCAAAGTACAAGTACAAAGTTTTGGGATTGGGACAAAACACAAGACAAACCTTTTCACTATTTAACAAGTTCCCATAATAAATTATAATTAAACAAACCAATTAACAAAGCACGGCATAGGCCTATTAAGATACACACCAACTTCTGACCTTCAGCTTATCGGTGTGGAATATCAACCACCGAGACACTGTGGAAACGCCATATATAAGTCATTGAGACCCAACTGGCCGGCCCAATTCTTTCATTTTAATTTATCATTCTTTTTCTTTCTTTTTATTCTTAGTTCTTTGATTCAAAATTCTCAGCTAAAACGGGAATTTTTATTTGTATTCTGGAAACTGTAAATAGCAATTAATATTTCCACATATTGGGCAACTTCGGAGAATTCTATTGTCACTAACCAGCTGGACTTCACGAAAAGAAGTTTGCGAAGAGTTTATTAACTTAGTTCAGCTATTTTCGATTAAGGCCATTGTAATGAAGAAACTGCATTATTCTAGATTTAATTAAAAAACTCCTTATTCGATTATTCGATTTAAATTAATAAACTCCTTTATTTAGTAGCTGTTACGCAAGTCTTAGTTAACTCAACAAAACCCCAAATACAATCAATACTTTATGTTTTAACGGGCTGGATACGGGGTTAGTCGGGGATATTCGGCTGGGGCGGGCAATGTCTAGGTAGACTTTTGGAAAAACGGCCCTTTGTTATATAAATAGAATATCTTATAGTACTCGACCAATAGGAAGAGAAGGCGGAGTCTTCTCGGACTAGTATTTGAGGATTTCAGGAACAACAGAAGGACACTCGCGACTTGACACCAACATGTAATCTACCTGTTTTATATCTTAATAAATATATTGTGTATAACTCGGTAATTCTTATATCTTTGTATAATAAACTTAATAAAAAGGGAGGAATCTATTGACAGTTTAATCAATGTTAACTGACTTGATTGGACTAACAATAAGTATGATCTGAAGACTTGCAGTTAATACCTTGTCGGTCGTAGCACGGGGCGACCCGGGCCGGCACCTAGACACCGTTTGTCCGGGAGCTATACCCATTGAACTTCGTTCACCACGAACATTTGTTACATCCTTCATGTTGGAGGTCATGATGACTCATACAATACGAGGAGCGAAAGAATTTGAGATCTAAAATAAAATATGGAAATATTTTTTATAGTATCGACTTTTAAAGTTAGTTTTGTAGAAACCAACATAGTTTAACCAGTAATCAACTACTGATGTTTTAATTCAAAGGACTGTTAGACGCCAAGAACAGGCCTTTAAAAGTGAGCAGGTAGTCCGGGACAGGGGTGGAGTCCTAATCCGTAGGATTCTGGGCTAGCCGGCCCGGGCGTGCTAAAAATTTAGTACAAACCGGCCCTGAACACATCTGAATGAAGGTAAAGTTTTAGTACAGGCCAAGCCAAGTCGAGGGCGGACTTTTGAAAAAAAAAAAAGGCCCTTGACGGGCTGTTCAAAAATTACTAGGGACTGGTTCGCACCGACCCGGCCAGCCTTGGTCCGAAAGCTATACATATTCAACTTTGTTCAAGACAAACCTTGATGTGGTAGGTGGGCTTGTTGTCGTAGGGGCATTGTAGACAATATTGGTTGCGGGTTGGTGACGATGTCTCCTGCGGGAACAGACTATGCCATTTGTTGCTATTAGAGAATACCAATTGGTCCAAACCCTTATATGCCAAGAAAAATAGATTCTCTTATATATTTAGTATTTACATAAAGATGTTCGAATAAGTTCGAATAAGTTTTAAAGATGTGGAACTTATTCGAACAAAAACTATGACAATCTATTAAAACCAAATCTATTTTCAATACTTTCACCTAACCTTGAAAGTTTTACGACCGCGACATTGTAAACATTTATGTGCGATTACTTCAGTTTGTATTTAATAAACTAATTGTAAAATAAAATTCCTATGTTTGTCAGAAATATTTTGGTTTTCGCGTCCATTCTGTAATCAAACATGAACCGAACTTCTTTCTTCTGATCCTTGTAGGACACAATGCCGAGCAGTATGTCAACACCGTGTCCGCAATCAGAACTCCGCACCTGACAGTTAACGATGAAGATGTTACCATTGTACAAATGAAGATTGTCGATGTGCTGGTTGGCAGTAAAAGGGCAATTTGTTACCATGGCACGGGCATAAACGAGAAGAATAGTCACCAAAAATTGCCGCATTTCGACAGTTGCACAGAAAACGTAATATTAAAATAATTGAATTTTTAAGTGAAGAAAACAACATAAAACATAAAGTTTACATAAAACAACTAACAAACGCCAATAATCCAGCAATATTAACTGAGACTGCGAGCTTATCTGCGTGGAATGCGCGTCTCAAGATGTTACCTTGAATACACAAAGCACCAAGTAGGCTAGAAAATAATAAACATTAAGAATCCCAGCTGGAAAAAAATATACATTCAGTATACACCTTCACAGGAAAAATGTGTTTGATATGTGTACATGAGATCCACATGGCAAATAGTATAAATAGGTGCTCAAACAGACAGACAATCATAATATCAAATTATTCTACACTATGCTGTCTACGAAGAACTATACAATTCTGATGTGTATGGCACTGGTCTTCTGGATGTCTGTGCCTGTCAGTTCTACGGATGACACAGTGGACTGTGAACATTTAATTATCAAAGATCTACCATTGGCGGTTTATGAAGACTGTGTAGGCGAAGTATACTTGCGGGCCCATTCAGAGTATAAACTGGATGTTGGCCAGCTGACACAGAAACAGCTAGATGCTTTGCTCGCCAAAGTAGAAGGAATCCGCAATGTTGTTTTCGTGTCGAAGGATTCGCAACTGAAGACTATCGAGTTCCCTGCTTTGACAAGGGCTCAAAGTAAGTCTAGTAAACTCCTCAGTGAATTCATATTTTGTCTTTCAGATGTCCATCTTGAACTGTTGAATAACCACCATCTGACCGATGTTCGTTTTCCTGCGCTGGACAGAACTGTTTCGTTTTTCGGGAAGATCAACGTCCGCGGAAATAAATACCTACAACAAGAAGCAATTGAACATCTCGCTGGGTTGTCGGGGGCCGTAATTGTAATTGATGAAGTAAGTTACATTGTTAGAACAGGAATGAGAGTTCTTGAAAGCTCGTTGAAGAATAACCCTGAAAAAAGTGTTGGGGAGCCGTCAGACGCTGAAGAATAGCGTATGATATCTTTGAAAAGATGGTATGAAGTAGTTATTGTTAACTTGTATATTTCAGACTCTGCATGAGTGATCATCATCTTACTCGTCTACTAATCAACCACTAACGATGTTCTACTCGTACTAAAGAAGTTTTATCCCGGCCATCGAGCCTTTTTTTATCCGGCCATTGAGCCATTTTGTAATTAAGGCCATATTTGAGCCCCATTGTAAATAAATGTTTTTTGATAGCCTGCTTTTTAATTGTCTCTGGGTTTCTAATATGGGGAGCGAAACTTACAAGTTGGTAATAAAAAATAAATGGAAGTGTACGAATTTGTACAGAATATAAGAGGTGGCCTTCCGAAATTGGTAGCCGAAGAAAAACTAAAGAAAGAACAAACAAATAAAGGGTAATTATATGGTTAATTATAAACAAATATGAATTAAAAAGCACAAAATCAAAACGAAAACTAACTCAATAAAAAAACAACAAAATCAAAGAGCCTTGCCAATTCTACGTGGCTAATGGCTCCGCCCACTTATGCAAAAGGCGCACAATAAAAGGGGCGCGGTTTGTAAAAACCAGCACAGGAGAAATTGTGAATATCTTTGGTTAAATATAGACTTCAAACTCTATGAAATATGCAGCCATTGGAAGAGATCGTCTATCTGTAGAAGACTAACGCTCCTGGATCGGACTAAAGATGAATGGATAGAATCGTTTTAAGAAGTAGAGCTCCTGCTGCGTCGGCCAGTACATTGATATCTACTTCTCCATCGAACGTAGGAAAGTTCTCCATCAAGGTTCGTGTTTTCTTTGGAATGTTTCCTGTTTAATTTAATCTTCTCATGTGATAGTAAAATTTATTGCATAGCTTCTCGTTCTAGGCATGATTTAGTATTTCAGGCCAGGCGACTTGCTACAATTGTAGCGAACCTCATCAAAACGAAGAATGAAAGCTCGGCTGCTCCAATTGAATCCACAACGACTGCAACAACATCGTCTGCAGGTAATCCAGGATTTATTTATTATATTATTTTGATTAATACTTAATTGTAGAAACTGATGCTATTGAACATTCCATTCGGCAGTCTGGATCAGAAAATCACGATGTTCAATACTTCCATAACCACGGCGATAAGAAAGAAACAGGTAGAATGTTCAAGTTACGGACATATATTAATATCCGCTAACTATGATGCAATTTCGAAACTTCGATAAGTTGCGCAATTATCGACTAGGTAATAATTAAATATATTTGTCTGTTTACACCTAAAATGTTTGGCACTATTTAGATCTCGCCGCTGGTACAAAACCCGTGCACCTTCAGCATTTGCTATGTTCTTCACTGCAAGCTAATGTAAGCACTGAAACTTCGCTTCGGGAGGATTCCATCATCTTCGATAAGGTTTAATGTTATTATTTTGTTAAGAATGTATTGTTAATTTTTTATTTGGTCATATTGTTTCGTGCGTTATATTTATTGTTGGTTTATGGAATTGTTTTTGTTCTATTTTGAAATGTTGGAAGTTTATGCATTATCTGAGTAGGTCTTTTGGGATATGTGGGAACTTGACCTCTTCGTCTAATTCTACTAGAAGTAAACAGTGATCGACTTCAGTAATGATTACTAGTTGAAATGTGGATATGATATATATCTTATCATTTTCGTTTGCCTCTCCTAGATTTTCAAAAGCTACTCAAGCCATGTAGTTAATTATTAACTGCAAAGCAAATTATAATTGTCGTCTTAACTGAATAGTGCATGTATTGTGTATTGATATGTTGTTGAAATGAGCGACTCGTTCGCGAACAAGGCGTTGCCGATGCCTACTCAGAAAGAACTCAGAAATTTCGGGAATGAATGGCCGAAACCCTGTCTAGAAGAAATTGGTTCAGGAAAATATCGATATCGGCGGCACATAATTTCTAAGAAATTAGCAAAAACAGTCTCAGGGCTGGGAAATTTGAAATTCAAAGACGTCTCTTACTCATTTATGTTCTGGAAAGAGTAATACCGCGTTTGTGCCAACTGTGGAAAGATTTCTGCAAACTTTTAAAATATTCCATTCTGCACTTTTTAAAAGTTTAAAATAGCACCTGTTATAATCAAATTTCTTCCGTTTTTCATAGGTGACTTATGCATTCTTGACAAATTAAACTTTTTTTGCGTAGATTTGCGCTCAGATTGATTTTGCTGCCTTATCGGGGCCTCATTTGATATTCCCAACTAAGTGAATAACCTGAGCTTAACCTATTATAACAAATATTCATATAACAAGAGCTTTAGTAATGATTAGACATTATTTTCTAATAGGATGACAAGTAATGTAGACTATACTTCTCGCATTTTGTCAAACCATTTCGTACCTCAGAGAATGAAGGTCTTATAGTTGTGAAGCTTCTCAAGAATCAGTGAAATGAACAAGAATGTTATTAATTCTTGATGTCTGTCTTAGTGGACTACATGCTTTCAGCATACGTTTGTAAGGAAATTTTGCATGTACTTTCTGGTCTTTGGAGGTTCCAGTAAAAGACAACTATTTCCGATTTAGCATAATAACAGTTATAACAATTTTATCATGGAATGGTATCTAAACTTTTCTAGCAATGGTTTTTATATTCTTGTAGCTGAAAGGTGTATTCTTAATAGGCCTTGTTTCAGACATGTCCTTTAGCTTCACAGATCTTCAAATCGCGGAGCAGGAACAAGATGTACAAGACCTTGTCATTTTTGTACCACCACCTGGGACAAGTGTAGTAGATGTGGGTTACTGTATTATCTCACTAGGACTATAGAGCAAGACGGGAAATTCTGATAAATTCTTTTCTGATGATTTGTGGCTGAAACAATGGTATCCTGCAAGTTAGGAGAATACAATTGGCTAAAGCTTTAGGCAATTTTTCCACTCCACAATAATGTCACTTATATTAAGAATTCCAAGATGCAAATGATTGTTTAAACTTTTTGACAACACTTGTGAGTTATTCGAAATAAAACTATGTTTTAGAATAATCCGCATAGTTCTCTAGTAACTTGGACAGTAATTACATTTTTCGTAGTCGGTGCATATTTAATGATGATTTTGTTTTGTTTGGTTGTTAACACTGTTTTTGGTACTGTATTACTATGCATGGTTAAAACCACTAAGGTGAGTTATTTAAACCAAATGGTGAGTCCCCAAAAAAATTGTAACTGAATTTTGGGCCAGGCATCAATAGGTAATGTAGATTGAGAGTTTTGCCATATACTAAAGAAATAGAGTTTTCTTTCTATAACTGTACCAAGATACCCTGGCAGATTTACGGTTTCCTGCAACTGAAAGCTTTTTAGAACTATTCTGCATATTTGAGACAGTTAAGGTCATTTATTTCAAAATCGAATATTATTCTTTACATTAAAAAATCATATTTTGAGCCCGCTTTTTAGATTAACTTGAATTTTGGGAATCATACGAAAACCTTACAATAGAACATAGATATTTTCTATTATTTTCTATTATTTCAGCGTCCATTCTACCGGCTAGTATGGCAGTTGGTACTAGCTAATATCTTTTCGGCAGTTTCTAACTGTTTTACCATTCTACCTACAACTTTTATGGATAAAGATGGATCGGAGAAGTTTATTGTTTCGAGTATGTTTTTTGTTCCCAAATGATAAGTATATCACCGGTTCAAGGATTTTCAAAATCATAGAAATCTACCAGTGGCTTAGTACAAAAGATACCCACAAGTGAAATAATATGGGCTTGATAACCAATACTGATTTGTTTGTTCTATTCTAATAAAGTTTCTTGCAATGTAGCCTAACCACCTAAAATTAACTTTCAAACCAAGAATGATTCTAATATTTACCATATTCTTTTCCCTATTTATGGTAGTCTGAAAAAGTAATTCGAAATCTTTTCTTTTTTGCTTCTTTGCTAAGTACAGTATATGAATCTATGCTATCAAATAATCTGTTTTCGCATGTCTCTGTTACACCTGTACGCTACAGTAATCCATAGTTCTTATTATATATATCTTGGTGACAGGTGTTCTGTGCAGGACCTAATATGAACTCTTTGCAGGTACTTATGCTGTATTCAGTTGGTTCGATTTGCTCGCAGACCAGATTATATTGCTAGTAACATTGCTAATTGCAATACACAGAGTGCTTATTTTTGTGTTTCCATATCTTGCCGACAAATACTTCCAGGGGTAGGAGTTATAAAAAAGAAAGACTAAGAGTAGCTAGTATGGGGTATATTAAGAACAAGAATACCATAAGAAACATAGGAAGATGGTATGATATGCTAATATTAACAAAATTTGTTTTCCAATGAAACCTAGTTGTCAGACGCATGCACGTGGAGTACAGATGCTTCAGTAAACTGCTGGACCATCACATAGGTAATTTTAATTAGCCCGGTCTGATTGCGACATACAAAAAACAGAATTATTAGCTTTCCAATTGAACTATGCACTTTTCAGAAAGAACTTGAACATTCTCATTGGTATATGTTGGATTATTGGAGCAGCCATCGCATCTTTTAATGTTATATTTGGGTGTGCTTATAAGTATAATGTAACAATATCTATGTACGACTATATATGTACTAATATCAAGAATACGTTTACTGTGAATGTAATTGAAATGGTTAGTAAATATCTCCGTCGATTCGAAAATAAAATAAATGAATAAAGATGGGCACGGTATTTCGCTAACCTTACTCTTGTTAGATGTTTTTTGCTATAAAACAAACGATGTTTAGAAGTTGAGAACTGACTATAAAATTGTCAAATACCGTCTTCCGTTCACTCAAAGGAAGTACTATCTACAAGCAAATTAGTTCCACCCGACTGTTATGTAGAATTGATATGGTAAACATTTTACCAGCAAATTCAGGTGCTTCTGTGATAACTTTCAAAAAATATAAAATATTCTATTTACCCCAAATACACTTGATAGGGAAGGGTTTTACTATCAAGAAATAATTTCAAACCAACCATAGAAAAGTTTAAATTACCAGAATCGGCTTGAAATATCAAATATGTCGCTTAATTTCTCAAACTTTACTGTTTAAGGCTTTCCTTTGGGAAATAATTCTCTTCCCAATTGCTACATTTGCTTGTTATCTCTTCGTTCTGTACAAAGTTATTAGAATGAAATCGCAAGGAATCAGACTTAACTCGGCCGAATTGGAAGTTCTCAAACAGGCAACGTTGCTATTCATCGTATTTGGGGTAGGTTGGCTCGTTTGAATACGAACTTTAAATCAAAGTCCTTTCAGAAACGTACAATCTAAATTCAACCTTATGTAATGTGAAATCTATTGGAAGCAATACGCGTTTAAATCTTTTCTAATGACGTTAAATTACAAAAATCAATAATTTCAGTTTTCTACTATTGTCACATCGGTCAGTATGTACCTACCAATAAAGGAAGTGAATACGTATTTAGTAACCAGAATGATAAATACGGTAGATTTTTGAATAAATTATATAAATAATAACATTTTTATTTAGTTTGAACTTCTCGCTGGAACTACAACTCCAATTCTTTTCTTTTTCACCAGCATCGAGATTAAAGAAGGTAGACTTTAACAGCTAAAGAAAATGTTTGAATCGGTATAATAATGTTGGAATAATAAAATAATGCAGAATACCTTAAGGAACACTACTGGTTTGTCACCCGGAGTCTAGACGTTTCGTTACTCGACAAACAAGTATTCAAAGTTAATCTGGAAGAATGCTATTATATTCTGATTTAAATATAATCCTTTAGAAAATGACTGATTACCATGACAAAATTGACATCAATTTTAGTGATATGAATGGGGTTCGCAGATAACGTTTTGGAATTTCCTCGTTTATAGTCGGATTCAAAAGGAATAAGGCAGTGTCAATAAAATTGGGGTTGCATTAGTGTTGCAGTATTTTGTCTGAGTAAGGCAGTGCGAAAGCAAGTTTGCAATCTGATGATATCGCGCGCGTAGAATGCCAGTAAGTGCAGTGTTAAAAATGACGACCCATCATACACGGCCTTACTACTTTTGAATCTGACTATACAAACCATCTACTATTTCAGGTCTGTCTCGACTCCAAATGTGCCGTCTTGGCTCAGCAGTAAATCTTCTGTCTGCTAAAGTTTCCTCCATAAAACCTTCAAATCCGCCAACCCCAGCAGTATTTCTGTCACCAAGAAGAACTCTGTCTATAACATAGACCTTTGCCAATGATGATTTTTACACAAAATTTTGTAATAAATGTATAAATTCAGTGTAGGGTTTAGGCACGGAATGCTTATATATTTGTGTATTATTACTTGATTTCCCTAGAAAAGTTATAGAGAATGATGAAAGTTACGAAATATTGATAAAAATGAAAATATTTCAAGACCCTATTGAATTCTGGAGAAGAGGTTACCTAACGGTTTGCCTTCTTCAGGTCAATTGGCCGAGACACATAAGAACGTTAGAAGGATAAACAGTTATTGAAGTCATGCAAGAACACTAATATATAGACTATAGTCTATAACAAACAAAAGACTTCAGAGCGCGATTGTGCATAAGGGTTTCCGCAATTGCGTATTTGTCTTTTTCTGAACATGATACAAAATAAAACTAGTACAATAATATTTTTCTGACAACAAACAAAAAATTGCGCATCGAACCATACAATGGAAGCGAGCGATTTTTGAAACCTTAAACAACACAGCGCACTGCCGTCTTCATTTTGTTATGGACTATATATTCTCCTTCATTGATCAATTAATGACGAACTATCCTTTTTAATTTCAAACTATTCCAGGTTGACTTTCGTAAACTGTCGCGTTCTGGCCGTCCTAAATACAGTCAAGGGGGTCATGCGGCCCTAAATGCAGCTACCTCATCCGGTGTGAGTCCGTTTAGCACCTCTGCGGCAGCTGCTCATTCTAATCTGCCTTCAACTTCTAATGGAACACAAATACAGTCACAGCCAAGGTAGGTCTTAGACGGATAATCTTGCAGGGGTTACGGTAGGACTACAAATGGTAGAGCACGTTTTTGTAAAGGAGCGCGGAGAGCAGGGGAAAATACTGAAAAACATAATGCGTGCTAGACTCACAGTCATAAATCGATGTAAATCCGAGAATGGATTCTTGTCATCGGCTATGGAGGAATTATCACAACCTCTGACCAGTGGTCGTATACACCAATGTTCCGAGGATCGGAACGGATCGGATATTACTATGGGGCGCCATTAACCCTGGGACGGCTTTCCAACATCCGGCATATCCCGAGGGTCTGAGCTTGAGCGGGGGACAATTCCGAGCGACCCATGGCTAATATACAATCCGCTCCGTTCCTCTGGACATTAATGCAAGTCCCGAGAATCCGATCCGGGTCAAAAAAAAGGGCCGGTCCATTCTCTGGCTGAGACCATCTTGTTTATTTTTGTTTTCCTAAGTAATAATATTTTAGTACTTCTGGCAGCGGGTCATTTCGTAATAATTATTATGCTCGACCGGGTCTTCGTCGTTGTACGCAAGTACAGGACACTCTTAAACAAGAGGTAAGCTTATATTTATAATTATATTTAAATAAATACATTGTTTAGATCTCTCAACTTAACACAAGGTTATCCAAAAATGCTCTACGCACATCAAAAGTTGTTGAAAAGTTAGTTTATGTCTTTTTTAACATTGTTATAGTCAGATTCAAAAGTAATACGACCGTGTTAATCTGCAGGAGTGTTGCAATATTTTGTCTGAGTAAGGCAGTACAAAAGCAAGTTTGCAATCTGCTGATATCGCGCGCGTAGAATGCCAGCAGGCGCAGTTTTAAAAATGACGAAATACGCAGCATACACGGCCTCATTACTTTTGAATCTGACTATA
>JAQGAV010003557.1:0-12201 GCA_034691345.1 Phasmarhabditis papillosa | reverse complement strand
CTTCTGAGCAGAGACGGCTCCTTTCTAACATTCAATCTTTGGGGGTACGAAACATGGGATAAATAAGCTGCTTGTTTCCCAAGCCTTCTGCAACTACGGGAAGTCGAACCCACAGCCTCATATCCTCTCGGATTCAGAAACCGCTGCTCTAACTACTAGGCTAAAGCATATTCTAGCTATCTCTGTTCTTAAATGGGTAGTGTTAATGATTTTATTTAGTAGACTATATAAATACTATAAAGGATGATATGACTTTTCAACAATTTGAAACGCGTTTTACTTTTTGCCTTTTGTAGATTTATTGGCTCATTCTTAAAGTTATTTCTAAAGTTAGTACGTACTAACAGCAAAATTATATATATAACTAAACATATAATAAATCCATCGTTCGAAGTTAATTCTCGATTGTTTGGCTATGATTCGGCCCTAAAACCGTATTAAACAGTTGAAGAAAGTAGAAGCATTCTCTTATTTAAAAGTAATACTGACCAATCGAGCGACTAATTTCAAAGTTAAGAGGTTAATCAAGTTTTCTCTGAACTTTTTGTGGAAATAACAGAATGTGCAACATATTATATTATTCTTTAGAAATAAACATAACTTAAAAAGTTTGTCTTCATTACACTTGTGCTATTAGTCAACTTAATTCGTCGTTACTTCCGCTCGGTCGTTAAGTCGAGAGTCGGGTTACTGTAGCCGAATTGAACATAAAATTGCTGTAAAACCTAGTTCCCTACTGAATTTTATAATTATCTCACCAGTACATATGTTTTGAGCCATGAAAATGGTAGAAATATTTTTAGTTTTTTGAATTTGACTGTATTTTACGATTTCTCAATTCATGCAAAAGGCGCAGGGGGTGCCAGAACCCCGCCCCTAGGGGAACCTAAGCGCAGGGTGGCAGTATTTTCAATCGGCCATAACTTTGCTCAAAATGATCGCAAAAAAATTCGACGTTCATATTTCAACTGAGAATCAGTAGCTCTATCGATTGAAACAATAAAATTGAGATGTAAATTTTGAGTGGACCGTGCCTTTAACTGTAGGGCAGCAGATGTTTGCAGGAATTAGCATTGAATGATAAAAGCAACATGAATTCTCAAAAAACCATAGGTTTAGTGTAAACATGTTACACTAATCATTGAAAATTTGAGTGAATGCCCGACAGAAAACATTTTAATGGTTTTGGATTACTAATTGTAAGTAATATATATTGTTATTACTTAGTTCGATCCGTCCCCTTCCCAAGCCGGATTTGGTCTGAAAACGCTCTGGATCCACTGATGCAAGCAAATAGAACTTTGACGATTTGATAGAAGGCCGGAACGCTCCGTCATATATTTACTGGTGATGCGATCCAAGAAAGAAACTCCTGATGTAGCCTGTACTGTGAACCAAATATTGATATCGGAATAAAATACTTTTTTTTAAATATATTGTTATAGTTGTGGAATGGAATACTCCCTCCGAATCCACCCTGGCTCCCTTCTCAGTAAGGTCCAGTGGTATTCTGTGATCTCTTGTATTCTTGTTATCCAACCCTTTATAAGGGACGGATTTTACTAATAAAAGATTCACTCCTATTCATATTTCTATTCCGCTCCTGAAGAATACCAATGTTATTTCTGTGGTTCAACTACAATTTTGGTAATTCAAGGTCTAGTATACTTATAAGTAACACCTGGAAATAGTCACTATTCAAACACTTTATAAAAAACTTCTTTTAAAAACAATGGTTTGCAGTGAACGTTGGTTGTTATCTCTTATTTGAAAGGGCACAGTCATTTCTGTATAATTTATGAGTGTGCGTGGTAAGAATTCAAGGAAACAGAAGTTATGAATTAGTTCAAAACTCTAGTATAATGTATCTAAAACTACTACGTACAAAGTTCAGAGCACAGTCCTTTGAAGTTGACTCCCGAGTTTAGATTAACTAAAATAACTTGTTTAGCTGTCCTTTAAAAAGAGAAATGTTTATTAAAAGACCTTTTTCGACTTTGTGGTCATTGATATCTTGCTTGTGATATTCCGGAAAAGCGTACAAACTCCTATCAATTTTACCTGAACTGCAGCTTGCTTTATCGGATTATCACGTGGTTTACAAGCGCACCAGGACCCCAGCAAATCTAGGACAATCAAGTTTAGTAGAATTAACTGTAATTATTAGAAATTATGGAAGAATTAGTAAAACTTTGTTTTGTTGATAATGAACAGAGAGAACATTCTACATTCTAGTATTATATTTAGCCATAAAGTCAGAACAAATGAATGTTAGTAATAATGTACCAGCTTTGTAGTATTAGGTACATGTTACTTTTAAAGTAATGTCCCCAATAGATATCCTAAAGACAAGACATTTGAACTGCAAACGACAATCTTGATATTCTTTTTCTTGATTTTCCTTCACTAGTTACCATTGTATTGCCCGTTCTACGAGCTCACTCATTTAAGAAAAAGCTTGCTGTTAAGCAGCAGCGCCGAATTCCTTTTCTTCCGTTTGATACCGTTCTATTCGTATGTTTTCATATATTTTCTTTATCTTTGAACTATTAAATTGAGTCATTAACCGCAGCCGCAACCCCCGCCTGAATTTCTGCAAACTTTTATTTGCCTGCCATTTGAAATGCTCAGTTACCAGAGACTCGCACAGTGTTCCCGGAGCTATGCGAGAAAAGAGGCGGGGACAGGCTAAAATATCGCAATATGGTATATAACTGATAAATAAACATAAAGCATTGACTCATTTCCGACCCCCTGGAGAAGTTACTTCAGGTTCCCGCAGCGAAGATGAGGGTTACTGTAACTCTGCTGACAGTTCTAGCAATTCACTTTAGATACGGTAGGTTTTTATTATTTTAATTTAACCTTATATTGTATGTGGTTTGAATGTTCTCTTTACTCTACTAGTTTTAAGGGTTTTTATTCTTTTATGGATACTCCGAATTGCACCTTCAGAGTCTTAAAAGGGGTGCAGGGAAAAATCCATATCTCACTTGTGTGTTGTACCGTAAATACGATAAAATCACTTAACTGATTCACTTGTTAGCTTCCTCTTTCCGAGTCTGACAAATGCTACAGTCTGTTTCGAAACTTAGACTACATTGCGCCGGCTTTAATCGAGGCGAAGTGTTGCAAAATTTCGCCTTGAAAAGGTAATGAATTGCCCCATTTTCAATTTTTTTGAAATACTTAGTTTCTAAATTTTTATTTGCCGTTTCCAGATTCTCTAGAGTACTACAAAATTCGCTATTGCTGTAGACATTTTAAGTTGAACAAATTGTTTAATCTAACTTTGCCTAAATGTTTTTATTCCGATTGAGCCATACCCTGTATGAAAAAAACCAGCTTAACCTTTAACATTTCTGACAAGCCTCTTTATCAGCTACTTATACATCATAGTTTCTTATTCTTTTCTTAGTCATAAGCCACCACCCACAATGAAAACTTAACAAAAAACATTGTCTTTTGTTTCGAAATTTAAAAAGCGAACACTATTCTTTTTATGGTGCCGACTCATACTGAATCTTTGCTCTTGAAGTTGCGAATTGTTGCAAAACTAGTTGACTAAGTGTAAGCAAGAGGATCGGATCGTAAAAAATGAAAACTTGAATCATAAATTGGAAAGTTATAGAATATTGTGATAATCTTCTATATTTATAAAATGCTTAGAACTATGATCAACTAAGCGTAGCGTACTTATTTGTAGCCGAATCCGAGCAGTAATGTAAATTATAGAAAAGGTTCTCAAAAATGTTCCTAAAACCCATATTTTCGGTTGTAGGGTACACCATTTTACCGAAACATTTAATTTATATTAACGAATATAACTATTTAGCGCCTTCTAAAGTTCTGACTTAGACCTTTAACTTGCATAAAGTTTGTTTACCGACTATAGCGAGAGATGTCAAATGGTTCCAGCTCATCTGGTCTTCAGAAAATGGGCTTAGGCCAGACCAAAGCAACATAGTATCTCTCTATCTTTATAACTTAGTATTCTCACCTGTCATCGCAATCAATTTCACCTTCGATAATACTAAATTATTCAATATAGAACATAAGTAGTTCTTCTATCATCACTTAATTTTGACGTCTTACAGGATTATATTTTGCAAATGTTTCTATCTCTAACGTGCTAAATTAAAACTGTCAGAATAAGAACATAAGCTGTCAAAAGTACTTTATCACCTAGCGGAAAACCCGGCTATTTATTGTTCTAAAATAATTTATGGATGCTGTCAGGATAAATGTGTAAAGAAGATTGATTAGTAGAACTGTTTTAGAAAATAGAAACTAATAATTAATATCTATGAGTTTATAGATCGTTAATTAAATCATTAACCGTTTTACTCAGACCATTCAACTTGGGCCGGGCCCGGCCCGGCCCGCTGGAGGGTCTGGTTTTACTAATGTTCTAGTTACTTTCTACGTAACGAAGACTATGATCTTCTTAACTGAAGTAAGTTTGAGGAGATAGAACGACTCTGTGCAATTGGTTCACTTTCGAAAGTTGCCCAAAAAAAATTCATACCGTTATTAATTTGGAACTTTAGTCTTATACTCTTTATTTATCTTTTGAACTTTATTTGTATTTATTTTCCGCACCAAACTGCTCTAAATCTCTTGCAACATTTCTCATTCTTATCAACAAAGCGCGTAGACCAGGCTCCAGTCGCAGTTTGTTAGCATTATCATTAAGGGCGGTAACCAAAACATCTGGACACACGGAAAAATATGTTAGTTAGCATTTTTAGATAATGCTAGAATCAACCATATTTTACACAAACTGAACAGCGGCGTAATATGAACTATCTTTTAAACTAAGGTCATGTTTACAAAGGTGATAAAGTAGTTTGCAAAGTATTGAGAACTATTTAAAATAAGGATAAAAGTAACTACATATTGTTACCGTTTAAGAATCTTTATTCTAGGTGAAGCCATCTGTCAATACCAATGCCATCCGCCAGTTGCTGTAACACTGGCCCAAGGTGGCATGGTGCCCGGATTCTTAACGTAGGTTACATTGTCATATTATCTTTGTCTTTTAGTCAATCTTAATGTGAAACCAGTTAATTCAATTACTTATTACAAATGTTTCAGAATTAATTGTTTTCAAGACGCCAATGGATGTCAGAGACTGAAAGTTTCGTGTACGGGATACGTTGTCGCTTCAATTGGAATGGGCCCGCAAAAGACTGTTAGTTATTCAATCATAATCCGAAAGATAATTTTTAACCTAAAATAGTCTTGTCCACTCAAATGTGGATCCATAAACCGTAGTAAAGCACAAAACAACACTTTCATGCATATTTTCAAAGTTTGTTTGATTCTAAGAAAATGATGAATCCCGAGATGCCATGATGGAATATATTTAGTAAATTCTAACTTTAGCTTCCGACAGAATATACTGACCTTGGTAATGGTCTGATACTATCGGTAGTGGACATGTACTGTAATTCGGATGGGTGGTCCACGCAACCGACACCGTTTGGTATTGAAAACAACGACTATACATTCTCGTGTAATGGTATGTTATAGAATTGGCATACACAAAACAAGGATTAGTACTCTTCCTACATATAATGCAACTTCATTAAAGCAATATTCTAACTTCTAATATTCCTGTCTACCAAAAATTTCAATTCAAAAGTTGCCCTATGCTCGTGAGTGAAATTTACGAACATGCGCAAGCTTCTAATTCTAGCAGAATTCGGCTCACTTTTCGATTTCCGAGTTTATTTTATTGTAGCCTATTCTAAACGAGCATTTCGAGTCAAAAAACTGTGCGGGTTTTACGAAAGCAAAGCATATTTACTAACTAAAGGTTACTGTGGTTTTAGTGGTAACCGCGGATACAACGCTTCAAATGTCAACGCAGAACCCAACAAGTAAGTTATATATTTATATATTTCTAATTCTATAGCGAACGTTGAGTAGAAAAATTTATAAACTATGAAGCTGTGTCTAAAGTTATTTCATATTATATTTTAGTATGTGAAGCGGCTGAGACGACAATTATGCAAGAAACTACAACTAATGTCCCCAATGGTTTGTTATTTATTATATATATCATAGTCGGCGGACAAACGATATGCAAGTTAAAAGTCTGAGTGCTCAATTTAAAACGCGCAAAATAGTTTTATTCAGTAATATAAATTAATTGCTAATTGTAAGTAAAAATAAGTTACATGTGGAGTTGTACATGTACATAGGCTATTCCGCGTTTTCGCGCGCCATTGCTCGGCCGCGTTCCAATAAAATTTGCAGTTCGTACCGTATACCCTTGCATAAGGCTAGGCCGCCGACTATAGGTATAAGCTCTTTTTTATCTGATCCTACATAAGAAGACTTTTATCCTGTAGATTGTCCTCACATCGAATAATTATGTTTTATAAAAAAGAAATGTTAACATAAGAAAAAATTACGAAGTCTGTATGTAGTCCACATCTTTTTGTTAATAGTTGCGACAACATTAGTAAATTCTAGAGATCAGTCGCAGTATCCAGTTGGTGTAAAGTAGTTTTCAGATGCTTGTGGAGCTGTTCCTGCTACTTCTCGACCTATGGTAAGCGTGCCGAATGTGACTCCTGATCCGGACTATGTTTACAACCCCGACATGCCTATTACCTACTTTCAAGTGGAGGATACATGCTTTGTTAATTTTGAATGCACTGGTTACGGAGCCTTGGAGATAGCGGATGCAACTGCTCCTGAAGAATATGTGGTTAGTTCATTTGTTAGATCCAAAAGGGGAAGGGGGATCGAAAACAGATTGATTGATCTTCAAGCTTTTAACTAAATAGTTCACATATTCAAAATGACAAAAAGAATAAAGATATGAACTTTATTGTAAAGATTGATGTCTGTTAAACATAAAATCAAAGTGGAACGGAGTTTTCAACAGAAAAAGAACTACGGCAATTCCTAGTGTAAGAATGTATTATATTATTGTTAATAGAAACAATTATATTTAATTTAGTATGTTGACAATAAAGCCGATCCAAATGTCTCAGATGAGATTCTTGGCTCCTTAAATCTCACTCTCAAATGGATTTCCACCGATCAGAAATGGCAAACTAATGACGGATATTTTGCGAATACTCTACAGTTTGTATGCGAAGGTTAGCTTTTTTATGGAATTATGTTATTTGAAAAAAGCTAACGTCTTATCACGAGCAAGATGTCAAGCACAGAATGCTGGAGAGAAGCGGTATTCTATAAAATTGAATGTATACGTTTTTGAAGAAGAGGCTCCCATTCGACGGATTTTCTATTCATCTATATTTAAAACAGACTACCTCCGAGATGCTGTGCGGGAAATCTAGCTACTAATACAGTCTGCATATTTACTTGATTACATTATAAAGTAGAATACAATAAAATATTTTATATTTTTGTTTCAGCAGCCAGTCTAACGCCTATAACATCAACGGTCTTAACTACAACTCCCGGTATAACCACGGAGCCCGTTTCAAGTTCAGTGGAACCGTCAACTAGTACCCAACTACTTAGCACTACCGCAGAGTTAACAAGCACGGCGGGTCTTACAACGACAGTACCCGAAACTACCGTACTCACGACAGAACCACCCACAACGGAGTTAACAAGCACGGCAGGTCTTACAACGACAGTCCCGCAAACTACCGTAATCACAACAGAACCACCCACGACAAGTTCTATGGATCCCACCACGACTGAGTTTAAATCTACAATAATGACAACAGAATCACCAATAACGCCAATTGGTCTCGCAACGACTGTTCCAGAAACTACAATAGTCTTAAAGTCTACTACAGAACCGACGATTACAACTACGATTTTATCAGATACAACCACTGGGGTTACCAGTACAGTAACCCAAACAACTACAAAACCTGAAGTTACAACCACCACATTTGTTAGCACAGCAAAAACTATTGCTACCGTACCCACGACAGCACCTGTACCTCAAACTACAGAGACCTCATCACATTCCGAAGTTACCTATACCCCTGCCTCGAAATCCACCGTAACATCAAAAACATCAAAACCGTCTACAGTAACGCCTACGGTTGCGGGACCTCCAGCAGCTAAAAATGGTAGCAACACAGCTCTGATTATAGTTATGAGCATCGTAATTTGTATATTCGTCGTGTTGGTCTCAGTGTTGACCAGTGTGTTTTGTTGGAGAATTTCTGTAGCTAAGCGGAGGGAACGGGAAGAAGAAGAACGATTAAGATTGGCTAGAAGAAATAGATATAGAGTTTAAAATATAATTACTATATTATTCTTAATTATATCTCTATAATCTGTGCGGTATTCTTAGCTGGGATGTTATAGAACAGAATAACATCTTAGCTACTTTTATACTGCAAACTCGTGAAGTTTTTAGAATACCCCGACAGATATAAAACACTGCGTTCGTTGAGAGAGCATTTGTTTATTTCTTTTTTATAGTTAAACTCTTATTTGAAAACATTCCCAATAATCATCATTCAACTTAATTGATCTCAAAGATATTTAAACTTTACCAATGCATCGGGTCACTGTGAATTGTTTTTCTGTTGTAGTCGGCGGCCAAGGCATACGCAAGTGAATACGGCACGAACTGCAAACTTTATTGGAACGCAGTCGATCAATGGCGCGCAAAAACGCGGACTAGTCAATTATGTAATGTAAAACACCTCATCTAACTTATTTTTCAGAAACACTTAATTCATATTTGTGTATATAACTATTTTGCTCGTTTTAAATTGAGCAATCAGACCTAAATTGCCGACTCTTTGTCTTAAATTGTTTGTCTGCCGACATAGAATAATAAATATTTGGTAAATTAAATAGTCTAATATATCTATTGTATTCTATAGAATAAAGTGAAAAAAGTTTTGCCCGAGGATACTTTCATTAGATATTATAATATAATTCTTTCACAGATAGTTTTTTTTGTTCTGAAATAGTTGCTAAAAATAATGAAAGTTTATTTATATGTTCATATATTCTGCTAAAACATATGCATTGTACCTCTTCAGTGCTGAGCGATGCAATAATGTGAACTCTGAAAATTTTTTGTTTACAACAGATACCTTACAAATTGATTTTTAAAGGTAATGTTTGCCAGATTAGAGAAATACTTCTCAAGAATGGGATTGAATAGTAATGAAATGAATCTCTATGAAGCGTGAAATTTAATAATCCTGATGTTTAAATATTTCAGAGGACATTTGTTTTGTTTTTGAGACGTAAAAGAAACTGAACTTCTCTAGACCTACCTGACAGAATATGATGATGTCCATTAATTTCGTAATTTGCTATTAAATAGCCAAGTGAATTAAGTTGGGACAAAAGTTGCACAAACTTATATGTGGCTGGTTGATATTCGGCTTGAAGGGGATGAATTTCTATCAAGATCTAAAAAGGAAACGTAACGGATAATTGGAAGACAATGGAAAGCTGCGATTGCCACTTCAGAATAAATAAAATGCGTTTTTTCCGAAAAAAATGCGTTGTTAGGCATTAAAAGTATTTAGTTAGGATTAGCATTCAAATGGGTTCCTATACAGTTTCGCTTTAATTTCCCATAACTGGTAGGTTAAGTTAAGCAGAAGAATAGTTTGGACAAAACTTTACAGTTCGTAGATGCTGGAATCCAGAAAAGACCTGATAAAGCACTTTCCCAAAAGTTGTAACTCCCAAAACCTAATCATCTTTAAGAAACACCTGCCGCCTTCGGCGTCTTCGACGCCAACCATCTGATCTAACAAATTTATATAAATTTACTAACTATTGCTACAGTTTTCGGCTGCGTTGTCGCCGGTATCCTACTTACTTAAAGTTCTACGGTGTCCTCGTGTCCTCGGGTCATGTCATCATTTGTACATGTCAAAAACTTTTTTTTGTTTCTGAACCGATTTGGCTCAAATTTGGTATGGCTGTAGAAACTGGGGCAAAAACAGGGTTCTGAAAGTTTGGTTCGAAACTATTTATTCTAAGCGGAGTTATAGTCATCCGAAATCCGGAATATTCTACGCATCAACTCTTAACAGTAGCGATAGGCAGCTGAATTTTTAATGGCGCTTCAGTATTCAAACAAACGCTACTCAAATTTGGTAACTGCTTTCAGTGTTTTATTATGAATGTTGATTGGTTGGCTAATTTTCTTACTTATTAGTGTTTTTATCATATTTTAAACTTTAATATACTTGGTATTTGTATTATTATATATTATTTATATTGGTAACGATAATGGCCTTATATATTTTTTGTATACATTGTTAAAACCATCCTAAAAGGAGTTGATTTTTCACTGGGAAGATTTATTAAAAAGCAGGATGCCAGTAAGACACTGTTTATTTCGAAATTGTTTTGCTTAAGACAAAAAATATTAACAAATAATATATTTTCAATTAACTATCTGCTGAAACTGACTTACTGTTTACACGCGCCCAAAAACCGGAACAAAAACCTTCTCTAAGGGCCCCAGAGATATAATAGGATAGGATTCAAAAGATAAATATGCCTAAAATTGATAGTATTTGCCACATCAACTCTTCACAAAAATTGCCTGACTGAATTGTTTCAAAAGACGTTCACTTTGCAGGAAAGCGTGACGCCTGGCAGACAGTTTATATCATTAAAATCTTAAATTCCAAAATGTTTTAGTGATTATAAGTAACATGAGATATTATTAATTTTCAAATCTAATAGAAACAAAAAGGTTCTACCGAGATTTGAGAAAATGACCACAAAATCGTTCAGCTGCCCGTAAGTGAAGTAACAACAAAATAGGACAATCTGTAGGGCACAGTATTTTAACCATAAATAGCAAGCTATTTGTCATAACTTGGGCCAGATAATTTAACAAGGTGAGCAAACAATAGGTGCGTCTTAAGAAAATGCAACTCGAAGAAAATTTAATGTTTTTGCCTTTTTGAAGTTAACAAAATGCGCGCTTATTGGGGCCCTTGAAAAATATAGTTATTAGTTTTAAATTAGTAGTTTACCAATTGTGCGCGTACCATTATTGAAAGAGAAAATTCAAAGCAAGGCCCGGAAGCAAACTGTATGTTTCCGAAAATCCTATCACTGGCCTTTTTGCTTTGGAAGGTGAACTCACAAACCCTATGTGATATACATTTTCTCTATCTGCTATCCGTTTATTGGTTTCTTATAATATATCTTTGAATAATAATTTTTTTTCCCGGTATAAAAGGTAGAAAAGGATCATTATGGAGCTTTCAGAACTTTTAAATTTAATCGATTCGTTAAAGTTATCCTCTATCAATTACCTTTTTTACAAAAATTTAAAAAGCAGTAAACTTAGAGACCGGCAAACATGCCCCTTTTTGCGGCGCTCATTGTAAGGTTAAGGTAATGCGAACTTTGCGCCCCAACATTTGCGCCCCGGAACTTTGCGCCCAGAAAAAATATAATATTTTTTAACAGTTTGATTACAACATTGATAGCTTGGTCAAATGAATACATAAAAACCCGATTACAAATATATTTCATAACAAGAAAGAAATAACAAATATAACAACTATCTGAACTAATACTGAGCCAGACAATTTGGAGAAGGTTCAGATGATCTTTAAGGTTTAAAGTTGATGGATTCCAACTGTCGTAACCAGTGGCATACGTATCGATCAGATTATCCTACTTTGGCTATTTTTTCTTCAACGCAATACCCTCAGCAGTATTGTTCAAGTAAAATACGTAAATTGTGGAAAATGAATGTTTGTTTATTTAGAATTAGTATTTGTTTATCTCTTGGTTTGCTTAGCATGATAATATATATAATTCTTCCTGTTTTATTGCCGTAATGTAGGATGATAGAGATGGGTGAACGCACTTGAACTTATTTTTGAAAGAAGAATGCCAGCCTATTTTTAGCTGTGAGATTTAAAGAAACAATCTCATAAATAACTATCAATTACTGTTCAAGCAAAAACTGTGATAAAAATGAGAAAGCACTTAAACATTCAAATATTCCTGACATTTGGCACTAGGCCACACAGATCCATCCCTCACGGAGGGTCTGGGGCGCGAAGTTCTGGGGCGCAAAGTTCCGGGGCGCAAAGTTCTGGGGCGCAAAGTTCCGGGGCGCAAAGTTCTGGGGCGCAAAGTTCTGGGGCGCAAACTTCACACCACCAAGGTTAATGTGGCACGCAAAAATACAGTAACCCCCGAAAAGTGGTGCAGTTTTGAAATGCTCATAACTCAGGAGCC
>JAQGAV010003556.1:0-12202 GCA_034691345.1 Phasmarhabditis papillosa | reverse complement strand
GGACCCAGACGGCATTTGAACTTGCCAGAAAGGCTTTAAATTACGTGCGTAAAATACACGTATTTGCAGCACAAATAACGCATTATTGCGAAACAAAAAGAAAAACAAGAAAAATTTAGCAAATAATATAAAATAAATAGACAAACAACGAGCTAAAAAAGTAAAATTTAAATAATGCAGATTGTTTAGCGTTTGAATGAAATAGCTTTACTGAGTATCGACTTCACTTAGCATCAACTTGAAATGGTAGCGTATTAGCATAGTGTTTTAGCGTATGGTATTATTAGTCTTTTAAAATATAATTTCTTGCAATTTGAAATTTTGTTTCTAGGTATTTTCGCAATTGTGTTGTATAACTTTGTTTTCGAGATTGTTTTTTTTGTAATTTTTGTTGCATAACTACGAAAACGAAATATTTCTCTCAATACTGTTTTCATAAAATGGACAATATACTTCAAGTGGTTGAAAGTGTTCTCAGTGGCTTAAATATCGTGATAGGATTAATTCTACTTCCAATAATACAGTTCAGGTAACTTCAAAAATAAATTGAGTGGATAAAAGTGTAGCGTTACACGTAGTGTATGATATAAAATGCAATCAGCGAACTTGTAATTTTGGCGGATGTTTTTATGCCTTATAGTTAGACCATTGTCGCAAACTGTCCTTGTCGCCTTTCTAACATCCAGTTTTCCGAATCACGAAACATGGGAGAAGTTAGGTTTCCCAAGCCTACTGCAACTACGGGGAGTCGAACCCACAACCTCAGATCCTCACGTGTTCAGGACCGCTGCTCTATCTATTAGGCCTAATCACCCGTTTAATTTCAGATCGAGTCAAAATGTTGGTAGCTATAAATATCTGCTGTCGGCTTTCGTTTTAACACAAGTCTTCTATGAAATAATTATATTCACGATGCTACTGATAAGTCGAAACACTGCTTTTTCTGTAAAAGTTTTCTCAACAGAGAAACAACATCCTGAGTTTTAACGTTTTAAAAACGCTGGTTTTTGGGGTTTGCCTGGACAATACGTTTCCTCGTTATTGCAGGTGTCGATTTTGAAGGGACCAGTAAGGTTTGACATAGTCCAAAATCGTAATCTACTCTACATTGCGAAGCTTTTTCATTAAAAATATGTTCTATTTAAATGCGTTATTTATTATGTTATATTTAATTAATGTTGATTCATTATAATTTTAGACGGTAGATGGTGGTCACCACGCAGTTTTTGTTTATGGGAGACGAAATACAAACCTAGGATTTTCATATTTCATTACTCTAGGTCATTTTTTATTCTAATAAGATAAATTAACCCAAATATATTTTCTCTTGATCAATAACTCACAACTTGTAAAACAGGAAATGAAACAGTTAGTTCAGGTCGTAAAGTATAATTTTAATTCTAATTAACCCTTTTAAATATATAGCTGCTTTCTCTTCATTTGTGTGCAGTTTGTTAGTTTAATGCTATTGTTTTGTTTACCGACTTACGCTCATAAGCGGGTATGTTTTTAAAGGAACAATTGGGATTGGTCAGGAAAGCCACGTTTAGTTTGTGTTAGTAACCTGGGTTATACTAACATTCAGTGGCCGTATAAACCAATGTCCCGAGGAACGGAGCTGATCGGATATTAGCCATGGGGAGCGCGGAATTGTCCGCAGTGCGCCTTTCCAACATCCGGCTTTGAGTTCGGGATATGTTTCCGATTTAATCAACTGAAACATTATTTTATTTTTCAATTACATCTAATCTAAAGACGAATCGTGATATAACTAAGTATTCGAAAAGATATTCACTATTATCCTTGTTTGCATTTTTCATAGATGACCAGCATAGATCTCCCGAAAAATGGAATAGTGATTCATCTTTACATGTAATTAAAAATTCAAATAATCCTTAAATTGAGTAGATTGAAAAAATATACCGAGCTCAAACCCTCGCGACATCCCGGATGTTGGAAAGGCGCCCCAGGGTTAATGGCGCCCCACAGCTAATATCCGATCCATTGCGATCCTCGGGACATTGGTGTATACGACCACAGAACTATTTGTCTCGGCCGTTATAGGGAAGAGCGAGAATTTTGATACATTAATTTTTCAGTAGCAGTTATTTTTATTGGTTCGAAGAAAAAAAGAAAATATCAATTGTTGTCGCTATATATGTTATTGTCTATTTCTGTGTATCTGGGGTTTTAACTGTCAGGCGATTCCCTTGCATTTATCAATAAGGGCTTAAACATCAATCTAACTGAGAATGCATTTTTTGCTTTTGTTCCATATGTGAGTTGGGTCTATTGAATTCATTTATGATCTATTAAAATTGAAATGAGTATCAATACTAAAAAGCTATTCAAGGTTTAGCACAGATTGGTTTTCGATTAAGTGTAGTGAATTTTTTAAAGAACACAAAAGTCGCACAAAACCAAGTTTTTTATGTAATCTTCCAACGCGGTTTTGTAAATTTCCCAGATGCTGCGCAATGGAGTCCTGGCTCCCCATGGTCCATTCGTCTCACTTTATCCTCCAAACATCTGTCACCTCGTGTTTCATAAAACAAATAAACAAACTTTAAAACTTTAAGTAAATGCATAGGAGTCTCAAATATCATCCACGAAAAGTTGTTCGAACCAAGTTCAACCAAATTTGTGGTGTCATTCGAGGTTAACCACGTTTTCACAATACATTATCTTGTTCATGCAGTTCTGATAGTATGATTTTTTTAATTGTTATATACGTAGCAATAAGATTACAGTTTATACGGTCATATTGATGGTTTTTGGTAGTTGACTAGGACTATTGGAATCAGGAAAAAACCGCGACGCGTTCACTGTGCTAGCCGGTTTCTTTTCACGACTGAACTGTCGCCTAACGGCAGGATCATTCAATAACAAAATCCAAACTGGTGAACAGGACGCGATGTCGTCGAATATTTCTGAAAACAATCTAGAATAATGCAGGCCTGCGCGAAAATTCTCAGGCCAGGCAAGGCCAGATTTGCAATACTGCTGCATAAACTTATCAACCTAGGGGCCACGGTTCGATTACCGCCCTCGGCATACATTTTTGGATTTTTTATCTGAGCATTGTGTACATGTATAATGATTATATTTTACTATTATGCACCGAATAACATTTAATTTTGGGACCGCACGGTAAATTACCAGGTCTAGCTGGCCTGGCCTCGCCAGCTCACGATCGACCAGGTTAACAGCTCTGATCAGAACCATAACTCATTCATTGCAGGATTTGGCATGTTCCGGAATTGGAGCCTTGGCAACAATGCCTTGTAACTATATAACTAATACGAAGCCCAATAAAGATAATTTCGAGGAAACAAGTTCCAAAAATTAATGAAGTAGCACGAGCTTTCAAAGTAGTACTAATATGCTACAAACGGGATATGATTTTCATTCTTTCAGCCCATTTTCTTTTTTGGGAACCCACCATATGCTTCTGATATTCCACCCATTATTGCCTGTGGAACAAAATGATGCAGAGGAGAGTATTCGCTCAGCAACACCTAAACATTTCCAAATATTCCAACTTGCAAGATCGGTTTATTTTTGGTAGCTGGTACTTTCCACTTCGAATCAGTCCAGAGTTATTGGATACAGAACTTATAGATTGAAATGTGCTAACCTCAAAAACTAGTATGATACCAAATACTGCCGACAGTACCCCTCCAAGATATACGATCTTCCTTTCCTTAATATGACGACTAATTGCACTACGGCATGATGCGATTATAAACGTAGCTATGGTGAATATGGTTACTAGTGAGAAGGTGAATATATGCATGAAGAAATGAATATCAAACGCGATGAACTAAAGGTATTCTAATTGCTTCTTTAGAATATTGTTTCAACTTTACCATAATTAGCTTTTTTTATTCCTTTTTAAGTTTTTGCAATGTCCCAGGGGACAAATGGTTTTTTTGCAATCTGAATTAACCTCAGAAAGATAACTTTACCCCATCATAGCTTATTAGAATTGGTTTGGATTTTGACAGCTACTGTAGCTAAAAGTTCTTATAACTGGTGGAGTTTTCGACGCAAACGCTTTCGAACTCACAAGTAATCTGAACTGCAGAGGTTCAGAGAAAAAGTCTGGAATTTTTATGAACCTATCTGGACAAAGTCTGCAAGTTGCGAAACAACTTTAAAACCTACCGGACAACTACTTGGAAAAGAGACAGAAATATCTCCGTTGTTTATCTTATATTCGGCATAAGAATACGCTTGAGGTATTGCTAGAACGGCGGCTATAGTCAATACTATAGTGAATATGTAGATTAGCCAGTGACTCCATATCTGGATGAGAAATGATATAAAAACATTCAAAAAGAACAAAAATAGTTCTGTTTTCGAAAACATTTTGTTAATGAATACCATTGTATTATGGATGATGTCAGTACCTTCTCGGTAAGGGACTGTATTTTGGTCAATGATTCAGCAAATTTTGCTCTAATTCCAAGTTTATATATCAAAAAATATCTGTAATCTCATGTTTCGTAAAATATGAAAAAACGATTTTTTAACAGATTTCACATTAAAACTTACTCTATGTGCATTTATTGGATTGCTAACTATACTCAGACGGTTCGCCGATATCAGTACGATACTTATAAGACCATTGAAGTCAATAAAAGCGTTTAGAAACTGAGTTATACCAACAAACACACGGTTTTTTGTTAGAAATTGTTGTAACAAACAAGTAGAATACTTTAGTTCATAAATATACTCGAAATATGAAAAGAACCATTGGGAGTACATCTATAAAAGGAATAGTTCATTCTCCGATTTTCATTCAAGTTTAGTGTTTTTTCCCAGTTTGCAATTCAAAAGTACCGGTTTCGTGTATGTTTCTGTATCAACTTTTCAACGTGGAAAGAACTGATTGCAATTTCGTACAAATCGCTTTTTTGCAAGGGAACTTCCTGCCTGCGAAGGTTTGGTAAACATACTCGTATAAACAAATTTAGAAAACATGAGATAAATAAGCTGCAGAAGGTTTGGGAGACCAGCAGCTTATTTATCTCATGTTTCGTGCACCCGAAGACTGAATGTTAGAAAGGAGCCGTCTCTGCTCAGAAGATTCGAAAATGAATGGCCGAAGCCCTTCGTCAAAGAAATCTATTTTATGATATGTGCGATTACAGGAAATAAATAACTTTTTAAAACTTTTAGTTCTCATCCGTTGAATCGTCGAGGTTTCGATTGTTGTTATTTTTAACGGTGAGTGTATTGCTTCTATTTAATAAATGTTTCTGGTTAAGTGTGTTTTAAATTAGAGTAGCGTTATTTTCTGGAATCATGTGATAGCGCCAATCTTTTTCTGATAACGTGAGTAAACTACAAACTACAAATAATTTATTTCATGCTTCATTCACAAAGTCGTACAGAAAGTGTGCTCTAACCATAGAGTATTGAATTTTTGGTTCTGTTGTTTGTTTTTGTCATTCGCAATCAAATTCAGGAACCCACCTGGAGTATAGAAAAACAAGAAATATAGAATGGCATGAATAATTTAAGCCTTAAAAACAACATGGTTTTTGAAGTGTTTCTCAAAGCTCCTGGTTATTGCTGTTAAACGAACTTAAAAATATCCACAACCTTTAACTCCTTGTCATATTTGCTCCTTTTATTTTTGATGCAAATTTTTTTACTTAGGTAAACCCGCCAAAACGTAATGTCAAATAATCAAAAATTAAACATTTAAGGAAAACTTTCTTAAAAGTAGATTGAACATGGTAGCAAAATGATTCAAAGTTCCTCAGAGCGGCACCTTTGCTAGGTTTCTAGAGTTATAGTTACCACAAACTATAGTTGACGGATATAATCGTTTGCAAAGGTGTACTGTAGAACTTAGAAGGAGCGCGTAAATCGAAAGAAAATTTACAACCAACCGATATCGTTTTGTAAATGTTCAAGCAACCGATAGGATTGTGCGCTCCCCTTATAATAAATAGACATTTAAACTACATGAGATTTTGTCCGTAGACTATACTTGTGATGAAAAATATATTATTATGGTGTTTTTTTTTTAAAAAGATTACAATTGAATTTAGGATGCAAGAGTGTTAGGTCAAGTTTGCTTGAAACAGGGGTAAGCAGGTATTTGTCCGTAGACTGTATGTTATTAGAATAGAATAGAAAAGAATATTTATTTATTCAAAGAGATACTTGAGCATATTCGATTTAAGATTTTCTCATAATGTCGATACTGTACCCTCACATTCCTTGTCGACCAGATAGCCAGTATTATGACTGTTCGAACCGAACTGCTGAAGAATGGGCGGCTCGCGGAACTGTTAATTTATTCATGGGGGTTATGTCTATTGTGATAGGTTGGTGACATATTGTAGTCTCTTTCAAAAACAATAATGGAGTGCTACTTGCGCATTCATAAGATTTTTAACACCGCATCTACAGGAAAATTGCATGCGCGTACACAGCAAATGCAATTTTGTACTATGAAAAAGCGCCAGGAGCTGGCACGGTGTTCGCGAAACGGGCTCATACTGAACACAAGTTCCTTATATTATATTATTATACTCAGGAATCAAACCAGACTTAGCGCAATTTGCTAGCATATTGATCAAAACATGAAAAAAAAATTCCGGTAAATTAGCTGTTTCGACAAGGTATGTTTTGCTTAAAGGATCTATTATTCTTTTACTCTACCTAATAACTTTAATTGCCATGACAACTCCAGAATTTCTACAACGTTCATGCTGTCAAATGATGTACTATACGGCTGTTTTGGACATAGTTAATCTCTTCAGCTCGAATTTTATTCCTGCTTTTTACTTCCTATTTGGGGCGACGTTTTGTACGCATTCCATTACCAGTTATGTGCTGGGATCACTTGCGACAGGTATGGTTATATATAATATTTTATATTAAGTTGACAAATCATGTCAATTCAAATCATGTTCTGAAATAAATTGTGTTTGAATTCCCGCAACGGCTCTCGTAAGGAAGGTACCTGCACATCGAATTCATACGAGAGCGTATCGCGACAGCTTTTTGAGTTATTTCGTCGTTTCGTTTTTTATTCATGATTTTATTTGTTTAGTTATAAAGCAGAAAAGTAATTCAGTAAATTCTGTGGTTTGAAATATCCTACTCGCAAGTATGTCATCTGTAACTACCTTGAGTTTTAGGCGGATCTTGCGCTCTATCGCTTTCAATTGTTTCGTTGGGTCTGAACCGTTTGGCTGAAGTTACTGGATACTGCAAATGGATGTTTAATGGTATCTGAGGGGTCCTTCAGAAAATAGCTTTGTACTAATTTGTACAGAATAAAGGTGGCCTTCCACAATTGGTAGCCAAATATACAAAATAAAAGAACGAAAACACAAATACATGCAACAATGGTTTATTGCAAAACAAAGAAGAAGACAAACAACCAAAAAAGGGGAAAATTAAAAAAACTAAAAAAGTAACTCTATAAAAAACTACAAAAACCAAAGAGCCTAACCAATGCTACTGGAGTCCATGGTTGGTTTGAAGTTGGTCACTTGTGTGATTATGGCGTTTCAAAGTTTGTTTAGAAAAAGTTGGATTGACGGAATAATAATAACAGTAGTTATTCTCCGTTGGTGAAGAAAGCCTGCGAACCTAGCATTTTCGATCCGAAAGTTCGTACACGGGAAGAATGAATATTAGGAAGAAGGCATATGCTTGTTAGGCACAAGTAATACATATAAATATTTATTACTCATAGTTTTCCATTCATAACTTCATATACATTACTATCTACGGCATAAACATTAAAAACGTTGCTAATCTCTACATCGTGTTGGAACCTTCGAACAGCTCTCTAAAAAAATAAAAAATCATTAAAATAGTTAGTTTCTCGCTTAAAACATTCTCTACTTTACACTGTACATTGCCGTGCCTTTGATCCAGGTTTTGCTCTTCTAAAGGTTTATGGCTACTTCAGACTTACTTCCGGCAAATATTTTATCCGAGAATTAAAAGCTTAGTGCCGTGTTTAGATAGCTGGGACGTCTTATTGAAATTAATTATATACCGCCATATTATTAGAAAATCCCGAACGGGACGCTTTATCCGCAAGAGTGTTTTAAGACTGTCTATAGTCTGATTCAACGTGAATAATGAAGTGTTACTTGCGTATTTTAAGGAAATTTTGCATATATTTTCGGTTTTCGAATACTGTCAGAGCCATTTTCAACAAGGTTCTTTTTTAACACTCCATTATTATTCTTTAATAGAACTATATGATAATATGATTTTGCTCACCTGCAGAGTTCGGAGCAGGGTGAGTGTACTTGTCAGTCTGACGGCATAATCGGGATCCCTAACTACTTCGGTGTAGTAGAAGACAATCTCTTTACCAACCCTGTCTCGCATTTCTTTGGCTACTTTTTCGGTTTCATCACTTAATCCATCCAATCCTGAATCAAAAATTATGAAGTAATTGGTTCGGGCAACATCAATTTTAGGAATCGATTTCATCCGGTTGCATTGTGATCGTGGTAAGTTTTACTTTGTACCAAAGCTCCAAACTTCTCAAATCTTATTCTACACCTGCCAAGGGTTGCTAATTTTGAATAGGAACCCTGCTATTGCCATGAATGCGGCGCGCATAGTAAAGCCCCGAATGCATTCAAATATAACTTTATCTATAAATGAAACCATATATAGTCCATATCAAGACCTAGGTTTCCAGCAGGGTATCCCGAGAGGGGCGCTGTGCTATAAAAAACGAATGCACCTCTGTAGAAAATGCACCACGTCAAACGATTTAACATTCATTTTTTTATAACACTGCGCCGGCTCATGATACCGCGCTGGAAACCTAGGTCTTGAGATAGACTATACTAACGAATATTGAATTCCATAATTCTTCGTATATTTCATAACCAGAAATAAACAAAACTATAAACACTTTGGTTTAACTAAATCGTAAACCCACCCTGTTCCCACAACGAAAACGCAATAAGTGCAAAGAATTCAATATCCGTAATTTTCATTCGTCGCATCGGATCCAATATATTTCTACGATAAACGACAAATGAAGAGGCAAACATTCTGAAATAATAATAAAAGCAAAAATAGTATGTTCTCAAAAATGGGACAGAGTTGCGGTTGCGAAACATTCGGCTCGAATTTACTTTGTATTTCACGAAAAAGCAATAAGCTATCAGGCGACTACCGTAGTTACCGTAATAGTACAGACATATTTAAAAGTAACTTAATTTATCAGGCCACCCTCGATTTGAAGGTGGTTTCATCGAAATCCCTATGAAACATATAACAAAATAAGTCAGTAACACAAAATAATGTCAATATAGTCGGCGAACTAATCACTAGCAATGGCTTACTGTAAGAACTGCTAATGTATTAGAGGTTACTGGAGCAATTAGAGCAAGTCGAGCTCTATTAATATTGTATTAGACCTTTAGCCTTGAGCGATAAGTCCGCCGACTATAACATGGGATTACTTAGAAAGTTACTATGTTTTATTCACATTTGATTTCGTGTTTTTTACCTCACAGCATCCTCAGTACTCATATTTTGTCTATTGTGAATATCAAGGTAGAAGGTCTCTGGTCGTCGATAATCTATGTAGTTACCAGACTGCACAAATACTATATCTGTACGACCTGGAAAGTTTTCTATATTATCTTGGCGGGTGCTTTATCCTAGTGGTTATAGCAGCGGTTTTTGAATGCGTGAGGATTTGAGGCTGTGGGTTCGACTACCCGTAGCTGCAGAAGGCTCGGGAAACCAGCAGCTTATTTATCACATGTTTCGTGCCCCAGAAGACTGAATGTTAGAAACGAGCTGTCTCTGCTCAGAAAAATTCATAATGATGGTAGAAGCCTTTCCCCGAATAAATATACCATTTTTGTGTGATACAGGAAATGAACTACTTTGATACTTGTCAGGATTAGAATATCATGTTTCTTTTGTTTCAAAGGCTCGGTACAAAATGGTAATCTCGTTGCAATTAATGTCTCGGTATAGCAAATCATTTGAAGAGTGACTTTTGCAAAGCACAACTCACCGTTAAGGGAGCAGTAGTAGCCATTTTCTAGTAACAAAAACGACAGAAAAAAGTGGTTGTATAGGACTTTCTTCTGTTCAGAAGGCAGATTTGCTAGTTCTGGGAAGGCATTCTGGAGAAAATCAATACCAAGTTTGATCTCCTTGCAGTTAACTTCGCACGATTCCTTATAGTTTATAGCTCGCGGATTACGATTCTGAAAATAAATAAAAACTTTTTGTTGTTACTTTTTTGTTTCAGCTTTGTTTAAATATTTAAAATGAAATAATTCATAAAAATACTATTATAGTTTGCAGTTTGCAGTCTACTTGTCAAAAATAAGTCTAGTTACTGAGTGCTTACTATGTTGTGTGCCCGCAAAACTTGATATGGTTTTGTCTCGATTCCGAAATGTTCCTAATAAATAAATATAACTTTCGCAGAAAAAACCAATAATCATTCTGGGACCTGAGAACTAATTCCTGCTAATTCCTCCATATTTTCCCATTCAGCTGTCCAGTAAAAAATCACTAACATTTTTTTTGAGAATGTTTTTCGTTTGTTTTCATGAACACGAGGAGATTGACAATCTTCCTCCCAAGAACAAATCCCTCATTATGATATTCTGATATAATTTTGTTGACTTGTTTGTTCATAACTGTTTCAGAAACCCGATAAACTTTCTATTTCTATTTCTCACACTGAACACATCGTCCCCATCTCTACCATGTACAACCTTTCTAACAGCTTCCCACTGCAAGTATGCTGCCTTAATATTCTGCAGAGTTGGTAAATTGTCTTCTACCAATTTAGCATTTTCAATTTCCTGAACAATCATATACAATTACAAGATAAGGAAACTGTTAACTTACAACTAGAATCTCTTCTTCAGATAGTGAACCTTCTTCTTGTGCTGAGGTCGTTCTTGCAGGCCGTTTTTGTGTTATTTTTTGATGTCGTACTTCTGAGAGAATGAATTAAAACATTAAAGTAGCTTATTGCAAAATGAATTTAAGTGTTACTTTATTCAATTGGTTCTGTAGCATACGTGCAACAATCAGACTTTCTTCGTGTTTAAATCATTGACAGGCCGGCCAGTTTCTTAAATTTTCGGCTCGGGCCTGGCCCGGCCCTGCCCGAGTGGTTCCAGTTATTTTCTACGGTTCCGTACCTTGTTTTCTCATCCCAACTTTTAGACACTTATTGAGTCGACACGACCGACACAAACATCTTACCGCTAAAATAAAACAAAGATCAATTTAAAGATCTTAAGATTTTAAACAACAGAGTATAGTCGGCGGACCTTGCTTGCAGCTAAAAGCCTAAAAAACATTTGAATTAGAGCACAGATTTTCTATAATTACTCTAATAAGATCTAATGAATTTGCGGTTCGTATCGTAACCCCTTGAAAACGATTAGTCCGCCGACTATAACCATATTGAAACTTTTGAAAAGTGAAAGAACAGTGCCAGTGGTTTTCTAATTGACTGGCAGGTTGGATAGTTAACAAACTTAAGTATGCAACTTGGTAATCAGTGAATAAAACTTGTAAAACACCTTCCTGTTTTCAAAAGTTCTCTGCAATACTGTATAACATATAACATACTAGTTGCTCACATGATCCCGGTCTTGGTTTGAGCACAAATACAGTTTTTAACTACATACTACAAACCACTGTAAAAAGACAGACTTTTTGTCCTACTAGACATCATCAATGATGAAAAACGATAAAATTGGGAACTCACAGGAATGTATTTCACATCGACCGAAAGCTTTGCAGCGATAAATTTTCTGCAATGCCACTGAGCGACGGAAAAAAGCGGCACATGCTCTAAAAAAGTTATCAAATTTAATTTAGGGAGAAAGGCTACAACTAGGAATAATAAAATGAAATTGAAGGCATTGAAATTTTGAAAATTAAAACAGGAGTAAGAACACTGGTTAAAACTCCTACTATTGAACGTTTTTAAGAGAGTGAATTATTCAGCGATTTGCACAAACTTTTTTCACAAAAGAAGTTTCTAGTAACTAGGTATTATTATCGGATATTATACTTGCTAAAAAGGTTAAAAAATGACCTCAATTGCTTGAAGTTAAAACACTCACCGACAAGATTCGGCCCCAAAATGACTGCCATCGCCGTTCACACCGCAAACCAAACACTGTTTTTTAGGAACAGACTTCAT
>JAQGAV010003555.1:0-12203 GCA_034691345.1 Phasmarhabditis papillosa | reverse complement strand
GGGGAGCAGTGTTATAAATATGACTGGAAAATCGGTCGACGTTGTCCGTTTTCTCCAAAAGTACATTCATTTTTTTCTAACACAGCGCCCCGCTCGTGATACCGCGCTGGAAACCTAGGTCTTGAGATGGACTATGCTCTATCCTAACGCCCAACCGGGCTAGGCTTTGGAATAAACTATAGTTATTCGCAATTATATTAATAAAAATAGAAACGACAGATATTGATATCGGAATAAAATACTTTTAAATATTAACAAATATAACATATAATAAATACACTAAAAATACCTGTGCAAGAGTAGCGGGTATAAAAATACAGAGAATTTCCATGATCATCTTCGTATTATCCATTGAGGTTCTATTTCTAGGCATAAATTCTCATCTGCTTAGAAATCAATACGCAACCAGGCTCGTGGCTTTAGAGGGAAGAGGGAACATTTATTCGGAGGCGGGGTGTCTGAAAATACTACGCGGTAGCAGCATGTTTATGTCTGGGTGGGCCCGGTTCGTATATTCTGTCGCCCGGGTTGTCCGGAATGGCAAAAACTCTGATCCGGTAACTAAAAACCGGAATTCTCGAAATAAGGGTTGAGAAAAATGGAGTGTCGGGAAACCCCGTTGCCAGGAGTAATAACTCAGCAGGCCAGTTTGGGAACCATATTTTGGGCCTGCCGGAGTTCCAGCAATCGGTGCGGTCGTGGCGGGACCGGGACGATAATTTTTGACCACCTGCCGGAATTCAAGATTCAAGAGAAGGACCTAAGAGCTTGCAAGCGAGTAGATGGTTAGTAAGTAGTCCAGGCCGTACTTGGGGAATCTAGACTCTAGGTGGCGAATAGAAAGCGATTAAGTTAAAAGTTTTGCTTCTTTCACTCCATAAAACTGTTTTCTTCTTCTTAAAACAGCCTGAAATTAAGCCAATTAGTTACGCCTACCAGGGAAGACTAATTGTAAACAAATGGTGGCCCGTCGCAGTTCGAGAATTATTGAGTTCGGACCGGGCCGCGGCAGTCTTAGTTGGACAGGGTTGCGCAACGCAAGGCGGGGTCGGGGCCCGTTTTTTGAAAGCTATGAGGCCTGGTTCCGGCACGGGCCGAAATGGAATGAAGTAGAGAGGGAATAGCTTGGCTTCGAAAAATCCTCAATAACTCGAGCGCTGGACGCGCTGGAACACTGCTGGGCCCGGCCGGGCCTCACTTGCAAAAAAAAACGGCTTCGGCCGGGCCGGCCAGCTCGGTTTTGCGCTGCTCTGGGTCTGGGAATGGGTTGATACTGCCCGAGGTCAAAATCTTACGGCAGGCACATTAAATACACCAAAACCCGTATCTTACAAAAGTTCGCAGTACCAAACCTTCAAATATAACATCAAAGGTCTCCCAAAAATTTTGACGACAAGACCAATTGTACCATTTCCCCCTTTTTAAATAATAATAAAATACAATATAGTCAGCGCCAAGAGTAAAGCAGGAGTGTAAAAAATTCAACGCTTGACCTTTTCGCCCCTTTTGCGAGTCCCGCGCCAGTATTTGGCGGCTACTCGCCTTCCAATATTGTACTTTGCGAGTACCCGCGTGCAATTTGCCTTCAGGTGCGGTGTGAAAAATCCAATAAATACGCAAGTGACACTCCACTGTTACTCTTGTCGCAGACAACACAAACATTTAAAAACAGAGAAGAAATTCAATTATTTATTAGAGAAAACGTAAAAATACACTGTAGACAATACGGTATACTGCTTAGGTTTGACAGAAATTACAATTCCATCAAATCTTCGAATTCAAACAAGAGCACAATACATGGAACTAAAATAAAAAGATTACATTGTCTAAGTTATTACATTTTATAGCTTAATATTAAGTTATATAAGTATTGGTAAAATATTACTTATGTATTAGAACAAATCATATAAGTTGTGGAATGGTGTCTTGACGATAGTCAAGATGACTAATCTGTCGGCACCTCCGCATCAGCTGACCGCTCAGTATATAAGCTGGCGGGCTGATGGAGATATCAGTCTTATAAAAGGAAATGTAGTGTATAAGTAATATGAAAGGCAAAGGGCATGGTTAGTTCTACAGTAACTACTCTTCTATCTTTCCCTTCATTATTCTCTCCTTATTGTATACTTCTGTATGTAGATAAATCTTATTAACGTAACCACTGTACCACTGAACCGTAAGATGTAAGTCATTAGACTTAGTAAGGCACTAAGTCTAAACAAATGGAATACCCTTTCCGAATCCAGAAAGGCACATTGGTATTCTGTGATCTCTTGTATTCTTGTTATTCATCCTATTAAATGGAGCGGATTTTACTAAATACGTGTTCACTCCTATTTCCTGTACTATATTCGAAACTACTAATGAAGTGCAGCAAAGTTGTTTTTAGAACCAAAGTGATAGAAAATATTCAATAAATATTTATATGCAGGGGCGGGAGGGTACGGCCTGATTCAACATATGTTGGGCCCCGACCCGGTCCCACTGCAGGCTAAAAACTACCCGGGCGTTTCTAGACTAAAATTCTGTCGAAACCGAATCACCGATCAAACCAGACCATCCAACCTGGGCCCGGCCCGGCCCGCTGGAGTCTGGATCGAACCAGCGTTGTTCCCTTATGAAACCAAATTTTCCAGTTATAAATCAAGCTTCTTCAGTTGATCTGGATGAACTTTAACAACTTTTTTGACCTGTTTCAAGCCACACAAGATCAAATTTACTTTCAAAAACTTACTAAAAGAAGAATCCGATGAATGAAATGACCGAATGTCCACATTTCATATAATATTCGTAGGTGGTTGAACGAATAACAGACTAAAATATAACAGAGAATTACACAGATGAATAAACATATTTGAATTTGGTAAATATTTGAATTTGAATGTATATACGATCCTGGTAAGCTCACCCGCTGCAAGATCAAAGTGGGATCGAAGACTGAGAACATCGCGCCATAGTACCTAAAATATTGGAAGCTATTATATAATAAACTTTAGTAAATATAGTATATCTCAAGACCTAGGATTCCCGCGCGGTATCACGAGCGGGGCGCAGTGTTATAAAAATGACTGTAAAATCGTTCGACGTGGTGAGATGGACTATAGTTAATCATTATTATTATTTGAACAAGTTTTGGCCGCAAACTAGGTTACATAAAGCCGATCGGTTGATAAACAGCTTTTAACACTTCTAACATATTAAATTTAGGTTCTGGAGTAACCTTCAAAAACAGGCGTGGCACGTCTCCGGGCCGCGGTTTGCATAGTTCGTCTCGGATTGACCCGAAGGTAATTAAAAAGCCCTCCAATTACAAAGCCAAAAAAACCGAAGCCCTCAGAATTGCGAGTTTTACGGACCAGCCCATTTCTATTTAGGCCGGGCGTAGCAGTCAGCCGTCTGCTGTTAATAAGGTAAATGGTGAACCTTTACTATGGAGCAAAATGTCGCGGGTTCGAATCCACCCCGAACCATTATTTTTTTGTTTGTTTTTGTGCTGATAAATGGCTAATTCAAAACAAAAAATTCATATATACCCAAAATTTGCTTATGAATTCCTGAAAAACTTTAATTCGTCTTGAAAACCGGCCTACCCCTGTCCGGCACGGCCGAGATCCAAAATAGTAGGCCGGGCCGGGCCGGTTTAACAGCTCTGCCTAATATAACCTACTTTTTAGCATTGTAGGCGGTAAGGGGAACAGTCCACAGCGACATCCACATGGCTCCATTTACTAGCACAATAAGACTAGTTAACAACTGCAGAACATATTCAATGGGAACAATCTGTAAATAACAATATTATAGTCTCTCTCAAGACCTAGGTTTCCAGCGCGGTATCACGAGCGGGGCGCCGTGTTATAAAATATGAATGTACTTTTGAAGAAAACGCACCATGTCGACCGATTTTACATTCATTTTTCTAACACTGCGCCCCGCTTGTGATACCGCGCTGGAAACCTAGGTCTTGAGATGAACTATAAAGAAGTTTGTTTTGTACAATATGTACCTTGTTCAACTGTCTACTAGTGTCCATAGGATTCATCATATCAGTCTTCAATTCATCCAAGCAGACCAACTGCAATGGGGAAAATATTAGAAAGAACATTTTGCAACAAAACAAAGAGATTTCGAACCCATGACTTTTCGTTCACATAGACCGCGAAACGGCTGCTCTACCCACTGAGCTACAGCAATTATTTCCGTTTACTAGGTACCCTGGGACAGACCTCTCACGAAAGGCCCGAGCCCGGTCGGGCTTCGGCGGCCCGGCCCGCCAACTTTTTCCAAAGCCCGGCCCGGCCAGATGAGAGGTCTGCCCAGGGACTATCCCGTTTCCGAACTGGCCGAAACAGAACAGAAATAGTAGTGTGTGTGAGCAGAAAAAGTTATGAGAGTATTCATTCTTTAATATTTGAATCATTAAATAAATTCAAGGATCCGGCTATTACCTATCCCTGCTGCTAGGCACTGAGAACCCCTAGTACCCAGAACATCCAACCTGGACCCGAGCCCAGCCGGGGCCCAAGGAGGGCCCGGCCCGCTTGTGGTCTGATATTACTAATTAGTACTAGTATACTTATTTTTACTAGATATTACTAATTTTTTACAGGGCTTAGTACTACTACTAGTACTACTAACTAATATACAATACTAACCACATAAATACTGATTCCAAAAATGGCCAGGCTTATCAAAGCGGCAATAATCATGGTGATAACAATGAAGGACATCTGAAAAGAAAGTTATTGCTGTGTTAAAATAATTCTCAAATATTAATTCTGCCAGATCTCTCAAATGGACTGGGGCGGGTTTGCCCGAGTGATTGCCGAAAACTGACATCGGGCACGGCCCGTGTCACTCTTTTTTTAAAGAACCCTTAGATGATTAACCGATTATTATTTTCAACCCTCGGGCCCAGTCGGGCCAGGTCCGACTCTGAGAGGTCTGAATTATGCCATAAATTATTTTGAATTATTTCATTTAAGTATTTTAACTAGAGAAATATAATTTTATATTTTATATTAAATTGTAAACCTACTTTCGTAGAGCTTGCAGAGAAACCAGCAGATAACTGAACTGTTTGAAAGAATGCAATCAGCTCTGAGAGATTCCAAATAGTGCAGGGCCCCGTTCTCAGTAGCATGTTATTGTTTCTTTAGAGCTTAGGATGCTGGGATTCTTTTAGTTCAGATCATATAGTCACTCCCGAAAGTAATAATGGAGTATCACTGACGTATTTTTAGGATTTTTAACACCGCATCTGCAGGCGAATTGCACGCGGGTAATCGGCCAGCCAGGGATGGTAGAGGGATTCTTTTAGTTTAGATCATAGGAACTCTTCATATTTGACCGTTTCATGCTTGTGGATATAGTCTGATTCGAGAGTAATAATGGAGTGTTAAAATAGAATCTCATTGAAAATGGCTCTGAAAGTATTCGAAAACCGAAAATATACGCAAAATTTCCTCAAAATACGCAAGTAACACTCCATTATTTATCTTGAATCAAATTATATAGTGCGGCACAATATATATGTATAATTTAGCATAATTGATATTATTTTAGAGACGCTGGCTCGACAGAAAAAAGCTAACGCAACTACGAACACCCTGTCTTTGATAGAGGCACTCATTCTGAAAATATTAAAACCAATTTTTTAAATTTCTCGGGTCGCTATAACTCGAGAACGAGAAGGAAATTCGAAAACTAAAAACATTTCTACTATTTTAATGACTGAAAACAATGGTATCCGTAAGTTTGAAGTAAAATTCGTTAAATAAACTTGGTTTTCGGCAACTTTTGGATATTTGAGATACAGTAACCGGAGTTAGCGATATAAGCGATGCCCATAATTCAAAATGGTGTAAAATTGTATGTTTTTCTTCAAATTTTTTGATACCTGTATCATTTTTTATAACATTGCAATCTTAACAATAAAAAATAATAAAAGTAATAATAACATTTTGATTGTCTTAAATATAAAAGAAATAATAGATGAAAATAGATGATGGAAAAGATAAAGTTTTGAAAAAAGCTTTCACCTTTTAGTGAATATGAATGACAACTTCTACTCCATTCGAGAAACTAATTCTGAACCTAAATGAGCTTTGTAAGTTACCTTAACATACTAATATGGAGTGTGAGAATGTTCTTTTAAGAAATTCAAGGATCAAATTAAGTGACCAAGAAAGCGGGGAAAATATGGAAGAAAGGGATAAAACACAGGTTCGTACATCGCCGGTAAAGAAAAATTTATAGAATTTTCAAAATCGCGCGTACATCGCAAATGCAGTTTTGTACGGTGAGAAGACGCCACGAGCTGGCACGGTGTTCGCCAAAATGCTCCAGGCAAAACCCGAATTCTTTATTCTCTATTATTACTGAATTGGACTATAGAAGCCATTCTACATCATCGTATTTCTTTTAATTCAAGTGAATCGACACAGAGCCAGTTATTTTACAATTTAAGCCAGAATATGCCATTAAATTCATTGTAAAGGCACGGTACACTCAAAAATTAATTTCAAATTTTATTCTTTAAATGAATCAGGTTGAAAAGTTAAGAAAAATGATATAAATAGCAAAAAATTTGATGAAAAATGAACGATTTTGAGAGAAGTAACGTTTTTGGCTGCAAGAATGCATCTGGATCAAGGGATGTGGGTTACTGCATCTGACTTAAGTGAGAAATAGTAAGAAACTATATAAAGTGGTCAAAATTTAGAAAATTGCTCATGAGATTCATGGTTTTTGGCCCAGATAATGATAGAAATGTTTTTAGATTTTCAAAATTCCTTTTATTTCACGAGATATAGTATCGGCTATTTCATGCAAAGGTCACAAGGAGGCCAGGACTCCGCCCAAAGTTCGACCTACGCGCAGGGTGGCAGTGTTTTCAAGGGACCGTAACTCGGCCTAAAATGATCGTAAAAATATGCGATCTTCATATTTCACCTCAGTATTAAAAGCTCTATCGAATTAAACATTAAAATTGAGAAACTATTTTTGAGTGTACCGTGCCTTTAATTTTGAAAACTTTCTATTTTTGATCAACAAACCGCTTTTTTTGAGGATTAAGACTACATTTTTTGTTTTTTGCAACACTCGTTCTGAATTTAAATATGAAAACCAATTTTTTAAATTTCTTTTGAGTTCGTTCATCCAGCAGGAAATTCGAAAAACTAAAAACATTTTTACCATTTTAATGACTGAAAACGATGGTAAGGGAGAGATTTAACTAAACATAATTATGGGTTTCAGCAACTTTTTGGATATTTGAGATACGGTAAGAGTTAGCGATGCCCAAAATTCAAAATGGTGTAAAATTGTAGGTTTTTCTTCAAATTTTCTGATATCTGTATTATTTTTCATAACTTTTCAATCTAAATAATATAAAACAATAAAAGTAATAATAATATTATGAGTGTACAGTGTCTTTAATATAAAAGAAATAATAGATGAAAATGGATGATATTATAGATGATAGAAAAGATGAAGTTTTGAAAAAAGCTTTCAACATTTATAGTCAGCGCCGAGAGTAATAATGAAGTGTCACTTGCGTATTTTTAGAATTTTTAACACCGCACCTGCAAGCAAATTGCACGCGCGTACTTGCAAAGTATAATATTGAATGGAGAGTATCCGCCAAATAATATGAATGACAACTTCTACTCCATTCGAGGAACTAATTGTAAACTGAAAATGAGCTTTGTAAGCTACCTTAACACACTCATATGGAGTGTGAGAATGTTCTTTTAAGAAATTCAAGGATCAAATTTAAGTGACCAAGAAAACGGAGAAAATATGGAAGAAAGGGATAAAACACAAGATATTTAGGAAACATGTTAAAGTAGCAAATATTCTGTACAAGAGCAGACTATTAAGGAAGGCTGGGAATTGCACGGGCCGTGGCCGAACATTTGAGATGCCAGCCATATACTCAGGTAATGGGACTTATAAATTATTAGTAAAGGTAAAATGTATAAGAATGTAATAATGTCTAAACGGAAACGGCCAGCTGGCCGATTTCCTAAAAAGTCGGCCCCGGCCGGCCCTAGTCTAATTCACACTTTTTAGCGGATATTGTTGAAAATAGTTAGTTTTCAGTGCTATTTTTCCGCATTACCCATAAATTGTGCAACAATCTTTACCTATTGATGTTTTTGGATATTATTCATCAGAATATTCGCCTAAATCAGTAAATTTTTTCGTAAAAATTGTCCTTACGCGGGCCGACTTTTTGAATTTTCGGCCCTGTGCTCACATTTTTGGCCTTGGCCCGGCCCGGGAAATTCCCAATCATGATTTTCTCTATTTTTAATTTACAATACAAGTATTTGCCACTATGTATTGATTCATTTTATGTTAAAACTGTAATATTTGTAAGTACATATAATTAGGTTCAAAAACACTAATCTTATTTCATTATATTTTAATAAATCTGCTGATTTCTCTTAATATTTTTTCTCCTTAATCCTGCTATGCCTTCCACCTGACCATTTCTCCCTTTCGTTTTTCGTTTTTAATTAAGGGGCCAGTCCCGCTTGCCAGGTGGTTCTGTCATTGTGCTCAAGCACTGTAATTACTCTTTTTATTAGGAATAAATCTATTATAAATGAAAATATAACAACCAAACACAATAGGTTAGTAATATGGAATAGAATTAGACAGAAAATATAGTTTAGTTTTAATATATCTAGATAAGTTTATTATTACCTTTAATGTTAAAACGTTCTTTTTAATGACATATTTATGTTTTTGTTAATCTTTTAAGTACTACAGTATGTTTTTAATCCGAGAACAGTTATAGTCTATAACAAAGAAAAAGACTCAGAGCGGGGCGGTATACACAGCCTTCCGCAACTGCGTATTTGTCTTTTTCTCGACATGATACAAAATAAAACTAGTACAGTAATATTTTCTAACAACAAACAAAAAATTGCGAATCGAATCATATAATGGTTTTCTAATTTTCCCACAGAACGAGCGATTTACAAGCCTTACACAACACCGCGCACTGCAGTCTTTTGTTTGTTATGGACTATATATAGTCGTATCCGGGCCGGTTTAACAGCTCTGATAACTCTTGTATTCTACTATATTTAGCTTTCTAAAGTTTTTAAGGGCAACTTTTCACTTTGTTCTTTAATCTGTCATTCTGTATAGCTGGCCATTCAACATTTTCCTTTTAAATATAATCCTCTATAATCGGTCAAACTTTTATTTTGCCGCCTTTTTGCTTTCGCTTCGGGAGTCTTGAAGCTAAGCTCCGCCCCTTTTCAGTCGTAAACTGTATCATTACAGACAGATGGTTGGCATTAAAAGCTAGTTTCTTTACAAAAGTTAGCAAGGTTATCGAAGGACGTTTATTTTAGACTTTTTATACTGTAAAAGGACAATACATCTTTTTATTCTTTTTGAAGTTGTAACTTTTTAGTTTTATTTATTTTAGAATGAATGTACAAATATGGGTGTTATATCAAATAATACAACTTATAGTAGGACAACAATTACGTGAGTTAATTAGGATTATGTTTTATCTATAAAGTTATTTTACTCGTACAAAGGCTGCGAAAATGCCGACTAGGCAGGCCCGGGCCTTTTTTCTAAAAATTCAACCCTAACCAGACCGCCTAGAATTTCGCTCGTCTAAGCCCCTTTTGCGAGCACCGCGCAAGCATATGGGGGCTACTCTCCGTTCAATATGGTACTTTACAAGTACGCGCGTGCAATTTGCCTGCAGGCGGGTGTTGAAAATCCTGACTGGTGCTCAACCTTTATTATATACCTTGTTGAAATGGAAATCTCAATCTTGACAATATAATGGACGCAGTGGCAATTCTTCAAAGCGGTAGCGACGCGGTACTTAAATCTTAATTAATAATGTATAAGTTGTTCATGACAAATGCTAATTTAATAGCTTTTAAGACATAAATAATAATAAAAAGAAATCTAGTGAATAGTAAGAAAATATAAAAATGTATTAACTTTAATAACAGTTTTTAGGTTTTTGTGAGATGTCTGGCACTTGTCATCAGTGTAGCGACAGAAGATATTCATATTATAGATGTGCATCACAGGTTAGATAAATATATATTTATTATTCTATTGAAGAGTTTGAATCACGGCTCGCCAGCGGAGACATTGAGGTTAAAGGACTGGGTTCTCATCTAAATATATTAAAGTTCTCTGGTGTCCGTCTGTTTGTCCGTCATCGGAAAACTTTTTTGTTGTTTCTGAACCGATTTGGCTGAAATTTGGCGCGGTGGTTTTAATATTAAAGTTCATTTTTCTAAGGAAAACTTTATCCGAATCATTCGAAAAAACTAAATAGCACAGATTGAGCTATGTCTTTTCCAATGATATATAAATTAACATAATTGCTTAACATTGTAAGCCAGGATATAAGCATCAAGATTTCACCATTTAAATTTGCTCTGTCCCGTTTCCTTAGGGCGCGGCGAGCCGTGGTTTCGAAAGTTATGTTTTTGGCGCAGCATATTTGAGAGATGCGGTGTTAGATTAACATGAATGTACACCGCTGCAGAGATGGAATTTGACAAGCCGGCTGGGCCGGGCCCGAAAAAAGAAATGCGGGGCCGGGCCCGGCCTTTTGCCAGCCTTGCACCGCTGTTACCAAGGATGCTGCGCAAAAAACCTATAAATCGATACTGATTATGTATGTAGATCGACTTGTACTTTAACTTCTATCTAATTGTTTAATAAGTTTTATTAATTAGTTGTTATTCATTTTTAATAATTAACATACAAACATTATCTATGTTAATTTAAATGATTATTTAGTCTTCTGTTCCTTTTAGATAGACTGTTTATCCGGAGAATTATGTGATAATGGATTCTGTTGTCCACTTCAAAGACCTGTCTTTGCTATGCAAAATGAAAGTAAGAAGTTATTAATGTTTATTATTATATATTATTTTTATTTTTTATTGTTTTACGCTTCCTCAGCATTTAACTAACCATATATAACATTTAAATTAATATTCATCGAAAAAAATCGCCATAATAACTTATTGTTTTCACAAGTTATAGCCTTGCGTTATTTGAAAGTTTAATTAATCTTATGATAAACTAAGCTAACACTACTTTTAACAAACTTCTCTTGATTGATATAGTCAGCGCCAATAGTAATGATGGAGTGTAAAGATTTCAACGCTCGTCTGAGCCCCTTTTGCGAGCACCGCGACATCATTTGGCGGCTACTCTCCGTTCAATATTGTACTTTGCAAGTACGCGCGTGCAATTTCCCTCCAGGTGCGGTGTTAAAAATACTATAAATACGCAAGTGATACTCCATTATTACTCTCAGCGTTGACTATAAGAAATGCTAAAACTATCGCTTGCTTATTATTAGGCTCTTCCACAACTGCTAGCACTACACTTGGACTAACTACAAGAGCTTCACTTAGCTTATCTAAGACTCCGCCCCCTTCATTTCCAACTCCTAAATCCTTTTTGCTAAAGGATTTTAAGTCTCTTAATCTTTCGGAGTCAAATGACCAGGATGAAAAGTGTCCCGATGGATCTGAAAAAGACAAAAAATGTAATTCCGATGGCGAATGCACGAAAGGAAGAATTTGTGTGGAGAAAAAGTGCTGTAAAAGTAGGTTTTGAAATTAAAAAGTTATTAAATTTGTCCCTTTTACAGTTAGTTAACGCAAAAAACTTTATATGTAGTGGTACCCGATATATTGCGAATCAAGATCATTTTGAGTCAAAAAATTGTCAAATCGGGTCATAATCGGGACATGATTGGTACCGATGGTTATAGTCTACATCAGAAGAAGCGCGCGGGTGGCTGCCCGGACAGTTTTTTGTTGCCCGGGCAGGCTAAAAACTGCCCGTTCACCCACCCGGGCGTTTCTATACTACGGCCACTGGGCTTCCAGCGCAATATTCTGAAGAGAGGTAGTCTGTTTAATAGAATTTAATGTAGTTTTTAAGAAAAGGGTCGCAAACCACCCATTTGCCATTAATTTTTATTTAACACCGCTGCGCTCTATGACACTGCGCTGAAAATATAGCTATTCTTACAAGTTAAATAATGTCACGTATAGTCGTATTCAAAAGTAATACGGCCGTGTTAATAAGCAGGAGTGTTGCAATTTATTGTCTGAGTAAGGCAGAGCGAAAGCAAGTTTGCAATCTGCTGATATCGCGCGCGTAGAATGCCAGCAGGCGCAGTG
>JAQGAV010003554.1:0-12203 GCA_034691345.1 Phasmarhabditis papillosa | reverse complement strand
CGCAATTTTTTGTTTGTTGTCAGAAAAATATTATTGTACTAGTTTTATTTTGTATCATATCCAGAAAAAGACAAATAAGCAATTGCGGAAGCCTATGTATACCACGGCACTCTGGGGTCTTTTTTTGTAATAGACTATACCCAAGAGCCTTTGAATTTCCCATTAACTTTGCGGTACATGAAGCTTACTGCACTTGCTGTCAAACATAAAATTTTTTTTACCCCCGCAACTACGTGCTAAAGCAGTGTTCTAATAAAAATAGCCGAAGTCTTCTATCATAGCTACAGTAACCCGAGTCTAAAGTACGCGCTCCATTCAGAAAGTTCCGGTATCTTTCTCATCTCATTCTTATCTCAAATTTGTAGAAAATATTTTTATATTTGTTCGACTAAAACTCAAATCTTCTTTTCTTCTTTCTAACTTACTTTCGGCAGCTTCAAATCCAGTAAACTTAATAGGATGAGTATAGTTTATTAATGATGATAGTAATGGATGAATATTCGTCGTTGCTCCTGTATAATTATACTCCGCAAACATTAATTCTTCTTCTTCCTTTGTTAAAGCCGGCTGAAATGGAATTAGTTTTATAAGTTAAAGACAATGTTTAGGAGGGTTTTATAGTCATATGGATAAATTCCTAGCAGATTCGAGAGTCTGCTTCTAGGTAAAAGTCGATTTGCTAAAACAGTAGTTTGCTGTAAAAGAGAACTAAATAAATATCTTTACAATATCAAACACTTCGACTATAAAACCCTTCCAAATTCTAATTTCATTTGGCAAATGTGTGTAAAAAGCAGGCAGAACATTCAAAATCAATCAAATAGCAGAAAGTTAAAGCTGGAAAGTTTGTTAACGGTTTGTTCTTAATATATTTAAGAAATGGGTCCAGCACGATTGAATAGTCGTAAAACTATAGTCGGTGGGCTAATCGCTTGCAAAGGGTTACGGTATAAACTGCAAATTTATTAGATATTATTAGTGCAATTAGAGTAAATCTGTGCTCTAATTCAAATTTTTTAGACCTTTATCTGCAAGCGATTAATCCGCCGACTATTAACGTTTCAAATTCGGAAAACGGAACAGAAAAATATTCTTAAAAGCCCCAGATTAGTAAAAATAGTGCAATTAACGATGGAAAAAATATGTTAAATGTGATTAAAGTAAAAAAAAAAAGGAAGATTAAGAAAAGCGAAAGCAGTTGCAGTTATTCGGTAATCGATCAGATCAGGGATGCGTAGACCCGCTGCCGCTCCCGGGCCATTCTGGGCCAGTCCTGGTACCATATGCATAAAAATTTAGTCCGGTACTAAATCAAGTCCGGTGACCATATCCAAGAGAGCCACACATTGCATGATTTTTTCTTGTTTTTCTTTTTTGAGAGTGTTAAAGAGCACTAATTTTGCTTTTGATTCTTCGAGCAAACTTTTTTGTGAAGTATCAATATAGTTGTAGTAGTTTGTGCTGTCGGAATCTATATGAGTCTATAATTATACTGATTCTTTCATAAAAAGTTTGCTTGAAGGAAGAATCAAAAGCAAAATTAGTGCTCTTTAACATTCTCGAAAAAGAAAAACAAGAAAAAAGTCACACAATGCGTGGCTCTCTTGGATACGACCACCGCATCCAAGAGAACCCTTAAATTCCAGTAAAGGCAGAACCGTACGCAGCCCTGGGTGATATTGTAGTTAAAGATTAAAGAACGGGATCATTCGGTATTAATAAAAGTGCCGGAATATTCTAGATACATGCTATGGCAGTGACTCGAAAACGAAAATTAGCTTCTAATTATGGTGAGCGGAGCGACATAACCGAAAATGCGTATGCGTGCAAGAACAGATTCGGGAACAGGACGTTACTCAGGGGCATCGGATGGGAAATTTATTCATCTGTTATATCGTCTAAACATTTGGGACTACCGTAAGCTAGATCTGACAAACGCATAACTATTTGGAAGACGTTTGCTAAATTTTCGGTCAAAACCGTGTAGTTTTTTTTTTGCATTTTCGGTTGGGATAGCTTCAGAACTTAGCGCCAGAGAAAGAAATCAGTTGTGGACACAAGACCATCCAACTTCCAGCAAGCGAAGGTCGCGAAGCTGTGCCATCCAACTTCCAGCAAGCGAAGGTCGCGAAGCTGTCCCCACCAAACCAAACCACACTATATATGGCCGAAAGAGGATCAATATAGAACCCGAAAACCGTTTTTATTTTTTCCACGGACATTCAAGCGGCTCTAGTGCGGCGCCGGAGGGGCTGCTGCATGAAATAAAAATGGTTTTCGGGATCTATATTGTTCCTCTATGCGCCACATATAGTGTGGTTTCTTTTGGTGGTGACGGCTTCGCGACCTTCGCATGTAAGTATGGTCTATTATAATTGGATATAAACTAAACAACTAAACCCATTTCGGAAAAATAGCAACTCTAGTTCAGTGGTCTCTTACAAATCGTAAAGAATCAGTCCGCTTCCCTCCCGAATCTGCATCCCTACTGGCTTGCTACAGTGTGGATGAATGTGCGTGCTTTGGCTAATTGGTAACGGGCCTTTTTCTTAGCTCTTGTAGAGGTTGTTCTGGGCAAATCCAATAAGGCCGCGGAGTCAGAATGGTCCTCTTTTGCGGTTGATCTTCTGAAGGACCGTTTGTCCATAACACTACGGTCAAATATCTCCAGATCCTGGTTACGCTAAGCACAAAACATCATAAATCAAAATCTTTTGGGAAAAGTAGTTTTCGGAGACATTGAGGGTGAATTGCAGATCTCGCTAATTAATCGACTCAGATATAATCAGATTCAAAAGTAATTAGGCCGTGTATGCTGCGTATTTCGTCTCTTTCGACACTGCGCCTGCTGACATTCTACCAGCGCGATATCAGCAGATTGCAAACTTGTTTCGCACTGCCTTACTCATACAAAATATTGCAACACTCCTGCATATTAACACGGCCGTATTACTTTTGAATTCGACTATAATTGTGTTATCGAATTCCATAGACTCAATTAAAACACCTAGACCAATGGGGCATGATGGTTGTTCTGAGTTGCTCGATTTCAATTATTTGAAAGCAAATTTTGCAACCCCGCGCACCGAGTGAATTCGGCCGCCATACAGTCTAGGTTTAGATGCATTCCATAATATATAATAAACTTCAGAAATGGCAAATCTAATTTTGTGCGTTTGATATAACCTAATAACCCTAGAAGTATAGGATCATACAGGAAGAATCTCTATGGAAATCGCAATCTTATATTCTAACCTCAAAGGCCCATTTCCAATCGTTAATTAATAATAATGTGATTGTATTGTAGGGTTAGTAGTTGGCGAAATGTATATATAGTGCGATTCGAGACGAATAATGGAGTGTCACTTGCGTATTTTTAGGATTTTTAACACCGCACCTGCAGGCAAATTGCACGCTCGTATTTGCAAAGTACAATATTGATCGGAGAGTAGCCGCCAGATGCTGGCGCGGTGCTCGCAAAAAAGGGCTCAGACGAGCGTTGAATTCTTTACACTCCATTATTACTCTTGGCGCTGACTATTGTAATAAGTGCGATGTTAATGTTTCCCATGATTATTGCTCATTTTATTAATTTGTTAACAAAGTTATAAAGTGTCACTGCAAAAACGTAATCACACGCCACACAAAATTATAAGAGGATAGAAATTTCACTCATTTTTGTTATAGTCTATCTCAAGAGCTAGGTTTACAGCGCGGTATCACGAGCGCGACGCAGTGTTATAAAAATGAATGTAAAATCGGTCGACGTGGTGCGTTTTCTCCAAAAGTACATTCATTTTTTGTAACACCGCGCCCTGCTCGTCACTCCGTGCTGATAACCTAGTTCTTGAGATAGACTATAAATAAAAAGGCACACGACGATAACTAACTAACCTGTTTCTTTGCAAAACCTAGTGACTTGAGATTTTTGGAGATGAAGTTTTGTTTGAGCTCCGGATGAGCTTCATCGGTTTCTTTTTGCATCGAGTCGCCTAAAAAGGAACCGTATTAATGACATTTGTTGTAAACGTAGGGTTGTCACAGGCATTCAACCAAGCAGGAATCTGCAACCATGGAATATTCAGTGTACGGAGTATTTTAGAAGATTGATTCTAAAAACCGTTCACTGGATCAAGAACTTCACTTATTTCAGACCTCTCAGAGCCGGACCGCGCCCGGCCCGATGTCAGTTTTCGGCAATCACTCGGGCCCCGCCCGGGACGGCCCGGCCCATTTGAGAGGGCTGATCTATTTAATGAGGCCGAAGCCTGGATGTAGGCCTTATTTTACTGAATTACAATTTTTTAGGCTACATGCTTTATTTCAGGCATAGTGTTCAGGGTTTTCCCGACAAAGGTAACTTCTATTTTAATAACAGAGGTATTTAACGTGCAAGAAAGAAAAAGAGAAAGAGTTCATTCTTATAGAAGTAAAACATGCTTATAAAACAATAATAATAAATATATTATTATTATTATTATTATTATTATTATTATAAAACAAGGAACACAAGGTCGGATCTGGTCTTTTTCTACCCCGCATTCCTCATTTTCAAAACAAAAAAATCATCAATAATTTCAATTGATTATCGATTTCTTACCCGTAGGCGACTGAATCTTCGAGGCTGATGACGTCATTGGAATAGACTCCGCCTCCGGATGAGCTCGCTGATCCCCGGCTGAAACACAACACACAGTAAGAAACCATCGGAGTGAAAATGGTCTCAAAACCCAGTTTATTGATTTTTCCTAATGGACCGGGTTTTGAAACCAATAATTGATGTTTATTTTTGAAAAATTATAAAAGTTACTCTCGAATTATATCTAATGTTAATAGCTAGAATAAATGAGGAAAAAAACAATCGTGCTAGCTGGTGAAAGCAACAAAAGGGTTTACTGTAAGTGAAAACATGCAAGGTTTTATAAAAAGGACAGTTAAGTTTGTTATAGTCGAATTCAAAAGTAATACGGCCGTGTTAATAAGCAGGAGTGTTGCAATATTTTGTCTGTTAAAAATAGCGAAATACGCAGCATACACGGCGGTATTACTTTTGAATCTGACTATAAACGTTTGAAAATTACAGAATTCAAAGCTCTGCTTATTTGAATCTGCCCAAAATAGTGTCTGGTTTTAGGGAAAACGAGCTATTCAACTCTGATTCTTTCAAAATTTAACAGACCAACACAATAATGAGACAATAAACATTCAGAAACATCATGCATAATAGCGAATAAGGTGAGCCCATTAACCAAATACTAAAAAGAAACATAAATCAACTTAGACTTTTCATAGAAATCAATAAACAAGTAAATAAGCTAGCTATTGTGATTGTATAATAATAATATTGTTATCATTATTATTATATTAGTGATTAAATGACCTTCTTAGTATTTGACTGCTGGCAACGCAAGCTGATTGCTTGCCTCGTAAACACAAGACAACAGGTATATTTTGGGTTATTGGGGTAAGTGGTTTTCAGACTCCGAAATGGGCGGGGCCAAGTGGGGCCGAGCCGAACCGCGGTGAAAATCTTTTGGAATTTTGCGGCCCGGCTCGGCACGTGGGGCGGAGTCTGGTGATTTTGACGGAACGCACACACCTATTATCATTGACTGTAGCAGTAGTGGTGATTGTTGAACAGATGTGGAGGCATAGCCCGGCTGTGGCGAGTTAGGTGCAAGTAGCTGATTCCGCTGCTTCGAAGATCCTCCACGCAAAGAGAATCTTGGTGATTTAAGGGAAGCTGTTAGCTTGTTAATTTGTTGGTGTTGGTGATTGGGGGTTAGATACTGACTTGCTGTCACCGATACACTTGAGGATGTGGATTGTACAAAGGGTTCGTCATCATCAGATGAATCATCATCGCAGCCTTCTAGAAGAATTAGCCGTAAAATACGGTATAATTGACTATTGACCCGATTGGGTTACGGTATGTGGGTGACATAAGGGTATGGTTTAGATGGATTCAGGTTAGAAACTTCATTATAAGCAAGGGTGGAGTTTTAGAGGACCGACGACGTGTCGGATTCCGGGTTATTCGTGCCGGAACGATTTGAATCATTTTTCGGGATCAAAACTGAGGTTGTCGGTTTTTTCTTCATTTCGAAAAAAAAAATTCTTTGAAAATAAACGTATAGTTGTTCAAAAAGGATATCTATACCCCTTCAGGGCACCAGTTTGTTATATTTTTGCTCAGATTCAGAGATGGATACCCGGCCGGCCCGGCCTGGGTTTCAAAATTTCAGGCCGAGACGGGCCGGTAACCAACTCCGCTCAGATTCCAAAATGTTTGTGTCGAAGTTGTCTGAATCTCTTCAATAGCAGCAATCTATACGATGTACGCTGCAACCTTCCCCTACGGTTTCTATGTTCTTGTACACTGTGATTGCTTCAAACAAACGCTGTGCCGGGCAAAAACGTGAGCAAAAATCAATAAATCAATAAATGCTTAAAAGTCATTGTTATCGTGCAAAAACAGCAAATAGTTAAATTTGTGCAATCAATACTCAAAGTGTTACTGAATCGCAAATCTGAGTTTAACACAGGCAAAACCAATCAAAAACGAAATTCGTAAATAATAAATCGAAATATCAATCAATAAATCAATATCAATCAATACGACCAACTAAATAGATTCAAGCAGCACAGTATTCGCAGGAAACGAGAACGGTAGAAGCATATTTTTGTAGCTTTCGTCAGGTTTCAAAATATTCGCCATGTTTGATAGTCTATCTCAAGACATAGGTTTCCAACCCGGTATCACGAACGGGGCGCAGTGTTATAAAAATTAATATAAAATCGGTCGACGTGGTGCGTTTTCTCCAAAAGTACATTCATTTTTATAACACTGCGCCTTGCTCGCGATACCGCGCTAGAAACCTAGGTATTGAGATGGACTATAGTATCTAAAACAGTTTTTGGTATAACTTACGAGGTGAAACGACATCTTCTCCCACAACCTCCGGTGTTTCTAACAATTCATCTTCCTCGTCTAGCTTTCCTTCTCGAAGGAAAACTTCTAGTTGGATTTTTTCACTGTCCGCCTGAAGAATGAAAGTTATTTAAGAGAATAATAATGTTTTATTATTTATTATTATTATAAATATTAAGTTTATAAATAAATATAACTATGTATGCTACTCTACAAAAATGATAAGCAGGTCTTATTCAGTTAGATGAAAGTTAGAGTCACGTAGGTTATTCAGTAAATTGATATAAGTTGTTTTGTATAGGCGGATAATTAAGAAAAAGACTCTTCGCTCGGCCTCAGTCTAGTTTCAGAGCAGTGCTGGCCCGCGCAATGACAATTTTAGTAAAACAAATTGACTGATTAAGGTGAATATTTTTATAAATTAGTTCCAAAAACATCAAAATGTAAACATTGTTGCACTCTTTATTCCTAATGCCGGAAAATAGCACTAAAAACTAACTTTTTTGAGGAATAGTTGCTAAAAGATGTGAAATAGAATAGGGCCAGGAAAAAAAGGAAAAGGCCAGGGCCCGACTTTTTGCGAAATCGGCCCTGGCCGGGGCGACCGGCCTTTTCCCAGCCTGTTTCAGACTATTCAAGAGCTTAGAAACTTTCTATAAAAACTTTGCAACCACTTAATTCTTTAAAGAACCTTATGGACTTTAAAACTACTTACTTTTAACCTCTTGTTCTTGATAAGAATCTTCCTTTTTAACTTGTTCGGAGATGGCAGCGGAACTCCAGGTTCAAGCTAAATAGAACTTTAACCTCCTTTAAGTTTTATTAAGCTTACTGGAATTTCATCAAATGGCTTTGTTAACAACATATCTCCGAATATTTCCATACAATATTTGGCCATTTTAAGTTGATTTGATTTAGAACAATGGTTCTCGAAGGATAGAATAACGGGGAAATCAGATCGGGCAAAGGCTGTGTCGCGGATTTGATAGAGAACATCCTGGAACAGATTCAGAATTTATTCTTTGAATGTCGATTGTATAAAGAACAAAATTTTAATACAGTATCCCGGAGGAGCAGCGGTATGAAATGACAGTGCGCTTATTATAGTTGGATCGGTAACAAGTACTATTATTTTACTCTAACATCGGCTCTCAACTCAAACTAAGGTGTTATAGTCTGTCTTTAAACCTACCGTCCGCGCGCCGTTGCAGAGATGGGAAGCGGGCGCGTAAATTAATTAATTCATCGCTGAGTGATGAGAGCAATAAAGAACATTTTGACTATTTTAGATGTTTAATTTGCTTGTTTTATATAATTGTATAATCACAACCCTCGATGCTCTCATAACTTTGAATGTAAAGCGACTGTTAGCATTTGAAAGACACGTTAGTCCTCTGCGATGAATTATTTAATTTACGCGCTCGCTGCCCATCTTTGCAACGGCGCGCGGACCGTAGCTTTGAAGACAGACTCTATATTGTAGTTGTTGAAGTTGAAGATAACTATAATAATTGTGATATAAGTCATTTATGACCTGGTTTCTCGACCTATGAATGAATTTTTCTAAAAAAATTTCCATCTAGATCAGAAATCTTTTTTTCCACAATCTGAGAATAAGTTCAAAATAGTCCCCCTATGTCCCTTGAAAATGGTTGCAAAATAAGTTGACACAGGCCTCAAAAGCCTATTTAGTCTAAAATGAAGAAATAAATATTCACAAACCTTAAAGAAAACATCGGTGCACATTGCTTTTCCATGAGTTATAATAGGTTCGCCTTTGTTCTCACCAGTACCATCCCAACAGTCTAATTCAATACAACGACAACCGGACAGAAGAACCTACAACCATCAGTAATTTAACTTTTATTAATAAAACAGTTTGTTATAATTTAAACTTGTTTACAAGGATTTTTAACACCGCACCACAGGCAAATTGCACGCGCGAACTTGCAAAGTTCAATATTGAACGGAGAGTAGCCGCCAGATGTTAGCGCGATGCTCGCAAAAAGGGCTCAGTCAGTCGAGCGTTGAATTCTTTACACTCCATCATTACTATTGGTGCTGACTATATATTAATAATAATATAATATTATTACAAACATTCTAGAGCCGAGCCGCTATCTCTATTACATTCTATTTCATACTTTAATACAGTACCTGTCTATAAATCTCGGCCGAGGATTTTCCACCGTATTGTCGACCAGTTAAGTATGTATTATGAGAACTAAATAAATATATAATTATTATTATAATATATTTTAATATTTACCTATTAATATAATAATGACATAGAGGTTGATCCATATCTTGGTACATATCAATTCGATCCAAGAAAACCGCAGAATTTTCATCAGACATTAAATAACGAAGAAATGCATCACCCGACATTTTACCTAAATTTATTGTTGAAACAAACAATAGTGAACTTTGCGACCAAACGGACTTAAGCAAAAACGGACTTTGGGCCTTTGGGTCGAGCTGAAGCTCGAATTTCGGGCTAGGACTAGCTTTTCCAGGGTTAACTGCAGAATATACTATTGGAAATGAAGCGCTGTGTGCTTATAGTTGAGTGGTTATAATACTTTGAATGACATTTTCGAAAACTAATTTTTTCTCCGAAATTTTAGAGCATTTAAGCCAGGCAATGGAATTATTTATGTACCACGATCACGGTCTAGGTTTTGAGATAAAATAATATATTATTTTCTCAAAGATTTGAATCTTTAGGATAAAAGAAACGAGAGTAACTCTTTGTTTGCTAAGAAATTAAGAATATAGTCCATCTGAAGACCTAGGTTTCTAGGTTGACGTCCACGTCGACCGATTTTAGATTCTTTTTTATAACACTGCACCCCATCTCGTGATATCGCGCTGGAATGGAAACCTAGGTCTTCAGAAAGACTATACTAACAATAAGTAACGTACCATTTTCGATATAATTATTATCCGTTTCATATTTGGCAATTAATGTTTGTGTTCTATTTGAATCATAAAAAGGAAATAGAATTTCGTTTAATCGAGGATCTCGTTGTTCATCGTTAAGAAAACCAATAAGTTTGTCTTTTGTTAGATACTCCTTTTGACCCGATCTGAAATGAAATTTTAACTTATACAATATTTATATTGGCGGATTGGGCCACTGGATAGAAGCTCTCCCTCATAAGCCAGAGGTCGATGGTTCGAATCCCCCCAAGAATGTAAAATATTGATTCTTTATAGTATAAAGTCAATATTATATTATTTGTAACACGAATGTATCGCTTCAAAAGCAGGTATTGATTCCGTTTTCCATGCTCTTTTCTTATTTTTAATGTTTTTAACTTACAATTTCACAAAAAGTTCCTGCACATCCACCCGAGGACTGATCTTATTCAAAAGTCGGAGAAACTTCTCGAAGGTTAGAGCTTCGACGTCTAGTTCTTCTCGCTCCTAAAATTGATTGTTCAAAATCATTTATATTAAAATAAAAACTGAAAATTAACAATATGACTTCACGATCTCGTGCGAATCAATATTATCTTATCGGATAAACTCGGATGCTGAATTTCGTGTAGCTAACCATGCGTTTACTACCACATCAGTCAAACAAAATTTGGAAGCTTTTGTTCCGCGGTAGGATTGAGATTCAATACAACACAAACAACGAACGAACGTTTACCGATGAACCGGTATAGTCTATAAAAACAAAAGACCTCAGAGCGCGGTGGCATACATAGGCTTCCGCAATTGCGTATTTGTCTTTTCTGGATATGATACAAAATAAAACTAATACAATAATAGTTTTCTGACAACAAACCAAAATTGCGTATCGATAGATATAATGGAAGTTTGATTTTGCCATAGAACGAGCGATTTTTGAAACCTTAAATAACACCGCTCACGGCAGTCTTTTTTTTTGTTATGGACTATACAACAACTCATAAAAACAAGATTTTATAGTACCAGAGCTGGTTACCGGCCCGGCTGGATAACCTCTGCATTGTACCAATATCAACCCCAATCCTATCACGTAACATTTTAGCTCAATCCTACCATATTTTAGTCACAATACCGTACTTCTAAATCACAATAAACTCATGCACCTTTCTTTTTCGGCCACTGCGACACTTGTATATATTGCTTATTTTCTTCTTCATCGAACTGTCCATTGTACGTGTGAATATATACTACAAACATCACAATCACAACACAAAATAGAAGGAAAAATAACATTCTTTTAGACAGGGCTATGAATTTAACGGCCCGGCCGGGTCGGGCCGGGGCTGAAAATTGAGAAACGGGCCGGCCCGTCCGGCCCTTTTCCCAGCCGTGCTTGTAGATAATCTTATATAGCTTATATTGTACAATTCAACTGTAAACAGGCGGTGTTAAAAAACTTAGAGACCCATTTTGCAAAACTTTTATAAATACGCAATTTTCTCATGAAAATACGCAGAAGGTAAGGCCTCTTTACTCTGGAAAAGATATAAGTTCATTTTCTTATTACATTCTTGCTTGAACATTAATGAAAAAGAGTTTGCAAATTGCTTAGATCTTATAAAACTTATATTTACTCATTATTGCGCATTGATGAATAATTACCACAAAAATAGGAGAAACTATCACGACAATAAAACAAAAAGTGTATAGTCTATCTCAAGACCTAGATTTCCAGCGGGGTATCACGAGCGGGGCGCAGTCTAATAAAATATGAATGTAGTTTTGGTAAAAAAGCATCACGTCGACCGATTTACATTCATTTTATATAACACTGCGCCCCGCTCGTGATACCCCGCTGGAAACCTAGGTTTTTAAATAGACTATACAACCATGCGATACAGTGTTCAGCAGATGCATTAAACAGAAAGAATCTTCAACTAACCTTATTACCAGCCAAACCCAGATCAGCCAGACATTTTTGTACCATTTTCTCTGGTTTTCCAGAAGAAAATGTCTTTATCATATTCTTTATTGGGATCTTCCGTTGGTCGTTCACGCTCAACGTTAACCATTTCCAACTGAAAAGGACATCTCAGATTTAAAAGTATATATAAGCTCGAAAACCAACTTTTGGAAAGTTTTTGGATGTAGCTTTTATTTTTAAATAGGTTTCAAGCATGTCAATGTCAATGGAATTGAACTGTTTAGGAACATTCATATTTATAAACTTCTTCATAGTCTAATGGTTAGTGGGTCTATGAATCCGTGAAGATGAGAGGCTGTGGGTTCGATTTCTTCCCCCGTCCCAATTCGGATTTGGCCCGCGTGGGATGTATTCCTAACAACGCTTTAT
>JAQGAV010003553.1:0-12204 GCA_034691345.1 Phasmarhabditis papillosa | reverse complement strand
AATAACTTTTATTGAGGACAGTACGGGCCGGCCCGGGCCGGGCCGGCCCGCAAAGGCAAATACTGGCCCGGGCCGACTTTCCAAAATCTCTGGGCCGGCCCGGGCCGGCCCATGTCGAGCCCTGCTTATGGACTACGAACCTTTTGAAAGTGAATAAATGTATAGTTTATATAGTTGCTATTATACTTGGCCATATTTCATAACGTACTATAAAATTATCAGTTTTTTCGAACTAACAAATTCCCGAGGGGGCGTCGCCGGTAAGGCTTAGTAATGCTAAGAAATCGGAAACTGAGAGATAAGGTCTTAAAGAAAGCAATAAAACATTAATGGACATTGTGTACGAACTGTTATTTGAATATAAATTTAATTTTATTGAGTTTTTATGTATTTTCGATTTCAACCCTAATTATTGTCTGTTGCAATAGCAATCTTACCGTGTGCGGATTCGGGACAGTAAATTTATACCCCCGGGTAGGGTGGGTTCTATGCACTCAGATTAGATGGAATCGGGTTAAGTACGCGGAAGTTCTTTTTCACAAAAAGCATGGTTATTATATTGTGTTTTGAGAGATTTCTGCCCTATGGGAAAAAAAAAGATTCCCGATTTCAATGCGAGACTCGGAATCGATCCTGGACTCTTTTCTTGATTTAGGGTTTAGTTAGAATAAAATGAATGTACTTTTGAAGAAAAGGCTTCCAATTCACCAATGTTCCTCTCATTTTTATATAACACTGCCTCTGTGCAAGATACTACTCTGGAAACCTAGTCTTCGCAACATACTATTTATTCTTTGTTTATTACACTCCGCAACCTTTAAGACACCGCGTTCGAAACCTATTTACATAATACATTTTAATGGGAGACTTAAGTATAGTTTAAATAGTTATTTTCTAGATGTCGGTTGATTGTGAAAGAGTTAACGCCCTTGTGGTACTGGCTACTTTGTTCGCAGCAATTGCTCTCATTACACCAGGTAAACTTTCTAATGAGAGCAGTTAGGTCTGTTCCCGGGACGGCTCCCTCTACGCTTTATGGCCGGGTTTTGATCTAACCTTTTAAAGGAAATGCAGGGATTTTGGAATCTACTCAGCGACTGGCACCCCGACCTAAAATTTGTAACTTTTGTTGAATAAATTACGCGTAAATGCTGATCTAATGCTTTATTTAAATAGCTACTGTAATTGGAACCCAATGTGACAGGTGTGAACTCTTTGTAAAGGGGGCGGGGGCTGCCGCTCGCTAAATAAGTAATTACAATACAATAAGAACACAAGTCCTGAAAGATTACTGCACCTTGTTCCTGCTAAAAATAAGCAAATTTCATTACATTTTCTAATTATAGTCAGATTCAAAAGTAATATGGCCGTGTATGCTGCGTATGTATTTCGTCATTTTTAACATTGCTCCTGCTGGCATTCTACGGGCGCGATATCAGCAGATATCGCGCTTTCGCTCTGCCTTACTCAGACAAAATATTGCAACACTCCTGCTTAGTAACACGGCCTCATTACTTTTGAATCCGACTATAGCTAACAATAAGTTTAATACTTTTGGGCTGGGTTGTTGGATATGCAAAGAATGGATTTTGGTTTTATTGGAATACTCACACCGACACAACACTGAAAATTACTATTCCCGAAGTTCCTGTCTATCTAGGATTTAGTTTCGGAGTAGGCGTTTTAACTATTTTTGTAAATGCAACAACAGTGTTTGATATCTGACATGAACATAACTAGATCCTCTTAAACACAACTTCGAAAAACTAAAACAGGGCCGAAGCCTCATATGGAGTCAAACCTTGATTTATATATGTTTTGCCATTTTTCTCAAGAAAATAACAGCTGTTTTTACAAATGCTAGTTCCCACGGTAATCTTCGCTTTGCAGAGCCCCGCCGCAACCTACGCAGTTTCCGCTTTAACTACGTTTGTTGTGATTTTTGGCTCCTGTTATGCAGCCGCATCTCATACAAACTCGTGAGTCTGTGAAGTTGATGAACTTGTCCTCAGTTTCTGTAACATAAACAACAGCTCCGTTTGATTTCTCAGCTTATAACGGGAAGCTAGATCTTAAGCACCGTGGGACTGTTATTGTTACAAATGACCTACTGGGTAATCTGCGGCCCTTCGATCCCCTGCAAAACTTTTTATTTCAAAATTTACTTTTACATTTATTGACGTATAAAAACAGAGTCTAAGTATCTTTAAAAAGGGTAAACAAACATTCCTGAAAACTGTCCAGTATGCCCACATTACCAACAATAGTTTAAACATATATTCTTAATCTTTCAGTCATGTTCACGTCTACGGTTCTTTGGGTACAGAGTTATTGGTCCCATTTTTAATGTCTATTTTTTTGTTAGCTGTTATTATTATATGGCCAATTACTATAGGAGCGGTATTATCAACTCCACTCGGTGAGTCTCTGTTTAGACAAACGAGTTATGCGCCGTATGATGTTTAGCAGCGAAAGTTCGTAATCTGGCGATTGCGTAACCAAACTTTGAATACAAAAACCACTATTTATTTTTATAATTCGTTAACCCATTGATGAATTTTTCTTAAAATTTTCATCTTGGGCAGAAAAGTTTTTTCTACAATCTGAGATTAAGTTCAAAATAGCCCGCCTATGTCCCTAAGTTAAATTTATTACATATTCCTATTCAAGAGTAATAATGCAGTGTAAAGAGTTCGGGGTTTGTGTGAGCCTTTTTTGCGAACATCGTGCGATAATTTTATTTTAATGTTATTTTTTATATAAAAATCCGCCACCCAACATGCAAAAGGATATTTATTGTTCTTGTCAAACAGCAATAAGAACTCAATAACTAGTATAGCTATTGTTTCGAGATTCGGCGCTATATAAAACTGATTAAAAAAACAAAAACAAAAAATAATTCGTTTACACTCATAGTATTTTTTTCAGATAACGTTGTCAACCTTCAGGTAAGCTACATTGTTTATAAGAACTTCATTGCTTAACGGTTTCGTAGTCAACTAAAATATAAAGTTGGTGCCAAAAGTGTCGCTAGCCTTTTCCCAAAAACATGGCGAAAACAAAACTATTTTTAACTGAAACTTTCAAAATAGTTCCGTTTTTAATGCTACTGCTTTGACTATTCATGTTTTTTGGGAGTATCCAAAGCCAGGCCCTGTCATCCCGAGATCAAACTTTTCCCACCATATCTAGTTGCCCAAACTCGAAATTGGCCCGGCCCAAGATACTAACCTTACTATTTTCAGCCTGGCTACAGTTACATTCTTGCCGTATTCTCAATGTTGTTCTCTTTTCTCGCTGTGGGATTACATGTTAAACAAAATAGATCGGAACTGTCCAGACCGGCTGCTAGATCAAGAAGCCGCAGTCCCAGACGCGCTCCTCGAGCTAGGAGTATCAGTCCCCGACCAACGAGGACGACCAGACAAGAAGCCAAGCCGGAAACTACGATTGAAGCTAGGTTCGAATCAAGACACTATGATAGGACCGAAGATGCAGTCTCTGAAGCCGGAACCGAAGAAGTTTAAAGCAAATTCAAACAATGTATATTGATATTGTAGTCAAGATTGTTTGTTCAGAGTGTATTTTATATCAGTTTTTATAGTCTGTAGCAAGAGCTAGGTTTCCAACGCAGTATCATGGATAGAGGTGGTGTTACATTGAAGGAAAGGCACCCACTATACTGCATTTCCATAAAACAGCTGCTTTGAAATCCTAGTATAAAGTGTATAGCAAATATTAAACATAATAAATACTATGTTCCTTTGGTTTTCTATAATGTTATCAACTATTTCATTAGTATTTCTCATAATCACAATATAAGCAATTGAAAATTGTGCATTGATCTGGTAGAATTGGTTTCAAATGACTATAAATTGTTACAATCGTCATTTCATGGCGCCTACTAGAGATAAGAGAGATAAATGTAATTAGCGGCAGGGTTGTGAAAGAGCAAACTGGAAGGACAGAAGCATAGTTCATTGAATCGGAGTATAACTAGTTAAATACGTAGTTATTGTTCAATTTAAGAGTAATAATGGAGGGCTGAAAAGTGTCTTGTAGAATATTGCTCCGGAAGTGTTTTTAATAAATGAAACCTGTCCTGGCCAAAAAATCTCACGCCAGGCCAGGCCAGTAAAATCCGGCTTTGACATAATGTTACATAACATTATTAAGCAAGCGGTCAGGGTTCGATCCCCTTCCTGGCCCCTGCCTGGCCTGTGCTGTGAAACCTGGAAAATATGAGGCCTGAGGCCATACCAGGCCAGCAAAAGCCGGGCCAGATTAATAGCACTGCGACAAAATGTAGTCGGCCCGAAAATATTGATTAAATTGATTTCTGGGCCTCAAAAACTGAAAAACCTTTCAGTACCGGTCCCTCATGATTACTGATTCACCGAATTGTCTATTGCGGATATTCATTTTCTAGCATGCCCATGTTTTCTTACAAATACTCTGCTAAAATTAATAATAATTGTTTAATATTGCCTTTTATGGCTTCCCGTGGGTAGACAAACAATATGTTTTTGCTAATAACATCCAAAGCAATCATTATTAACTGAACTGCGATGAAGTGTCTATTCTTTGTGAGTTTTAAAAGTAATTCATGCTTCTTCCTCAGAGATGAAACAGAGCGTACTTGTTATGAAGTTTTGAATAGAATTTCCTAAAAAAATATAGTCGGTATCAATAGCCCGGTATCCAGCGCCGTTTCCTGGGAAACAGTGGTATAAAAATTATAGAAAATGATGGATTGGAGCCTTTTCTTCAAAAGTGCATTCATTTTTAAATGCCACCGCTTTTCTCCAGAATACAATAGTAATCTCCTCTAACATCTTCTTATACACTTCTAGCTTTTGTTGATAATGACAGGATCTGCCTTTTCACAGTTAAAGATTACCATAGGCGTTATGCATGTGGTGAATAACACGGATGTGGAATCTCATGTCGGATATTATGTAAGTTACATAAGTCATGTCGGCTGGGGGTGAGTTTTTACGGGTTGGGTTGAACAAATTAAAAAAAAACGACCCGGCCCGGCGCGCAAACATCACTGCATACCAGAATTAATTCTCTATTTGCGAGCCAAGGACAAAAGACAAAATGATTGGCGAGTTATACAAGACAAGAAATAATGTAATCTAGACGACTGATTATAGGGATATTTTGTCCCGATGTTCTATTTTGTTGACAAATTGAATAGTTTCAATGTTTTCACAACTATGTAAGAACAGAAAAAACATTTATCTACAAGTTAACTGATTCCTGATTGGCTCGGGGCTCGGTTGGTAGGGCAAATTTCATAATACGGTTAGCTCTGAGTAACTGTTTGGAAAAAGGATATGAAAAGCAACATATCTAAATTATACCGTATTAAAAAGTTTTGCAATACGATTACGAAAAATATTTGTTTACAATTATTTATATAGTTGTTATTTTTTCAGGGCTGTGCAGCTGCTTTAGACATGGCTATGGAGCGAGTAACTAAAGAACAGTTGGATTATGGAATTGAAACAAGGTTAGAAACCAATTAAAGATAATAATGATATGATTCTTAATACTGACTGGATTGCAAAACACTAAATTGAAGTTGGTTTGTTCATTTTACGAATCCCGAAATCACAGATGTTTGGAGCAAAGAAGTGAGACGAGGGAACCATATTAAGCGGGACTTCATAGCACAGCACCCAGGGAGCGGAGGCGGCGATAATTTGCAAGAATTCTTTCTTCGGGGGGATTCGATCCATCGACCTCTAACTTATGAGGAGAGGCTTTCAACCACTGGGCCACCACAAAATGATGCTAATTATGTCACAATAGTGTATCAACTATAGGGTGGGGATTCTGGACTTTAATTTTCTTATTTCAGTTTTGTGACTGTTTTTGATAATTGTCGCGAATCGCTGAGCATGGGAAAAGCTGCCGATCTATTTACAAACTACAATGTTAGCACAATTATTGGACCGACCTGCAATAGACGTAAGAAAAGGCTTGTAAACTGATCCATGTCAAAGCCTAGACTACGTAGGGCCGGCTTGATTTGACATGCGGTGTTATATATTCATATTTTCCGAAACACGAGGTAACATATATTTGGAGGATGAAGTGAGACGAAGGACCACAGGGAGCCAGGACTACATTGCATAGCACTTGTGGAGCGGAGGCGTCGGATCAGGATTTTGCAAGAATTCTTTCTTCGGGGCGGATTCGAAAAATCGACCTCGAGATTATGAGGCTTCAATCCATTGGGCCAATCCGCCCCTGTATGCACATTTTGCCCTCAAAAAAATTTAACATCGAGCAAATATGAATTTTTTGACAGCAAAATTTGCGCGATGTGATCTAGGTTTTGCAATAGACTACAACTTGGGCCTACGTTTCCATCGGAAATCCTCGCCATCACCAAAAAACCTCTAAGCATGTGGGAAAATTCTTATTGAAATTAACTATTGTAAGTATTAGCTCAACTGTATAGGGAATTCTCCTGGGACTAGTAAGGTTTCTTTAGAATACATTTAGTATTTTAGCAGCTATCGCCGTCTCTAATCTTGCTACTTTCTACAATCTGCCCATCTATACTTGGGGTCTGGTAACGAATTCGCAGATTATTGGACAAGAAAGATATCCAGTAACAATGACTACATCGGTTACATCTGATAAGTATGTTTATTAAAAAGAAGTAGCTTTAACGAGTAGACATTAAAAATAGAAACAATAGCTTATTCATAGCGACTTTTTGTAGTTTCGTGTTCCTTTACAACGAGCATCATAATAATAGTAGATTTTTTCGAGAAAGGGTTCCGGAATCTTCTGAGCAAAGACGGCTCCTTTCTAACATTTAGTCTTCGGGTGCGGAAATGATAGCTCTTAAGCACTGTTACCAAATAAATATGGAGAGTTGGTCGTCGGAGAACTGGTATAACGAAACAATTAAATATCGCACACACTTCCTAGGTACTGTTTAATTTTTTGAAACAATAGATGACCGGCAGCGGTAAAAATCTGCCGTTCCAAGACAACCAGTGAAAAAAAAATTTGTATTTGACAGGGTCCGAGTTAATTTCTAAAAATTCGGTAAAAGGGGTCTACTCTGCATCTCCCTACATATTTTATAGAAATGTTTTATTCTACTCGGGTTTCCAGACTGTCTTTATCCCTATATAGAACAGTACAAAACTATGGCTGGAAGAACGTGGCTCTAGTTGTTGGAATGACAGATACTTGTACATATATTAAACAGGATTTTGAGGTTTGCGTTCTCGAGATTTATATTATTGATTGATTTTAGCTCACAATTGTAACTAATTAGACAATTAAATGAATTTAGTACATTTAGAAAGCTATACAGGAAGCGTGGTAAAAAGTAAAAGGGACGCTCAGAAGTTTAAGTTTTGAAAACCCCCCTATTTAGGAGTAACCTAATTTTGGGTGGTTCATAGTTCACAGTAATACAACCACCGTAGTTTCGGTTGCTCAGTGGATGGTTTAGTCTGTAGGGTGGTGTTTCGGTATGGTAAACTGGTAAAACGGTATACCGGCATGCCATTTTATCGGAAAAGTTTCATAGCAAATTTACAGGTATACCGTTTAATCGGTGAATTTGTATGGCAAATTTACAGGTATACCTTTTTTATTGTTAATTTGCCAAAAAGTTTATCGAATCGCCACCCTAGTAGTCTATCTAAACTGAAGATTACAGGTTAGAGTCCTATATGAAGCATATCATTGCAAAGTATTCTTCTGTCACTGCGATATCATATTCAGAATAATTCCGTTGACTAATTGTTTTTTTTCAAACTGAAATTTGCAATTAAAAACTAGTTTTTTTATTTCAGAAGATCACAGAAGCCCCTAATTCTACGGTAACTATCATTGTGAACATTCAAATTACAAATTATTCGGCTAAACTTCTTAGGATGCAACTACAGACAATTAAGTCTAGAGCTAGAAGTTAGTTGATTAAAAATAAGAGTAATTTCTTAATTATTAATAATTAGCTAAACTAGCTAATAATATACATCTTCCAAGTGAGAGTATACTTTTTTCCCTGTAAGAAAAGAGAATAATATTTTGCAAGAGAAAAGCCGTATTTTCTGCGTCTTTTCATGAGGATCTTCATAATTAGCACACTTCGAAAAGAAAGTGCTGCGAAATGGGCCCTTTAATTTTTCAACACGGCTCCTTTGCTTCAGATTTTATGCTATAGTCCATCTCAAGACCTAGGTTTCCAGCGCGGTATCTTGAGCGCGGCGCAGTGTTATATAAAATTAATCTAATGTTGAAGAAAACGCACCACGTCGACCGATTTTACATTTATTTTATATAACGTAGCGCCCCGCTCGTCATACCGCGTATGAAACCTAGATCTTGAGACAGACTATACAATAGGTATTTATGCAAAGATACAGTCAAAAAGGCAATAGTGAGCTTAAATATTTATCTTTAACGTTTAGCAATTTTTGTGCAAATAACTAATATTTAATTTTTTCTTCAGTAATAGTAATGTGCATGGAAAGAGAAGTAAATCGGCGGAACTTCTTTCTTGCGGCTTTTGATGAAAAAATGATAAACAACGAATACGTCTACATCTCAACTGGAGCCTCTGGTTACTGTAAGTGATACAAATTGAATAGTCATGGCATGAATAGATTAGCTGAAGCTTGTTTCACAAAGGATTTTGGAAGGGAATAGAAGAATCTCCGATTTCTTTTAATCTGCTAGAGATGGGCGGCTCGGCCCGTTCGCAAACGAACCGGTACTCCAACGACCGGCAAAGTTGGATCGAGCTACTCCTGTATATATATATTTAAAATAAAACTATATATTGGGTTTTATATGTACAATATTAGACATTGTACATACATTTATATATATTTATCAACAAAGTCACTTTTGCTTTGGAATGTTCTTCGGTTCGATTAACGTTTATAAGAGATGAATAGCTTTTATTCAGACCAAATGGATATTCATAACGCAATGATACCTATATGGCAAGATACATCTAATGTAACAGATGGAAGGGATGCAGATGCTAAAGAAGCAATGCATAGAACATTATTGGTAAGAAAGCAAAGTTGTCTTTTCCACAATTACTCTCTAATTTGTGAGAAATTAGTAAGATCAATAAGTGACATTCAAACTCTAAATCAGAGTTGAATATATAGTTCTTATTGGTAATAAAAAGGGTCGAAGTTGTTCTAGACCAACTTCGGTATGCTGAAAACGTTGCGATTAACAGATTTAGGCCAACTCGGCCCTTAAACCGACTTTTTCGCTAAAAACAGCTTAAATATGCAACATGTTCCGTACAAGTTGAAAACATTGATTTTTTACCGTTGTGCTACCGTGATCACAGCTGGTTATCCTTCCGGCCGGGCCCGGCCTGACCGCCAACATATTAGGCCGAGCCGGAGTAGCTCTATATCAGAACGGACCGGCCCGGCCTAACCTCCATAATTTTAGGCCGGGTCGGGACTGATCAGGCCTGGCCGATAACCAGCTCTGACCGAGATCACTAATGTTTAGTGCAAAGGAGTGAGACGAAAGAACTAAAAGAAGCGGGAACTCCATATTACGGCACTTAAGGTGCGGATGGTTCTGTCTTATCGTGAGATTCGAACCCGCGACCTCGAGCTTATGAGGAAAAGCTACTTACTACTAATCGCAAAGAGTTTACTGACAAATATTGTACTTTAAAAACTATGCTTCAACACTGATCATAACTGCAATCGCTTGCTACTGCGCGACTTAGACAACATAAAATCTATCTTAATGTTAGGTTCTTCAAAGGGTGTTCACAGAGCGGCTCGCTAAAGATTCAAGTCTTGGCTTGTCAACTCGAAAGAATCAGTAATCCTCTTTAGATTGTTCCTAAAACGTTAAACAACGACGCCTCTCGCCGCTTTCGTAGCGAAGTGATTGCCAGAATGAAGAAGCCGCCGTATAACTGTGGAACTCCGTGTGAAGGGGTAAAGAATGTAGGAGAATTATATTTATAAACAAAGCATTTTCTAGAAAATAAATACAACTTAAATAATACTGTTTTTCAAGTACATTACGTTAAAATGATAAAGAATAATTAGTTGGCCCAGCTTCAGGCCGTTCCTTTGTTTAGGATGCGAAAAACACCTTTCAAATTTCAAATTTCGAGATTGACCCAGTTGGGACCCTGCCAACGATATTGGTCTCTCAGGCACGATTTACCCCTCATTCATCCCAAGTTTGGGACCTTATCGACGTTACAAAAACATCAAATTATAAAAATTTTCAGTTATTTCAATCTCTATGCTATTTATTTTGAACTTCAGGCAGCAGAATTGGCCGATCAACTATACGACACAACCTACCTATACTTTCTTGCACTAAATGAGAGTCTAAAACATGGTGCTTATGATTTTCGCGATGGGATCAAAATGATGGTATACAGTCAGCATACCTTTGAAGGTGAGTAACATCCGTTCTGTTTGCAAATATTCTTCATAAACTTGAACTTTCTTCTAAATCAAATAGATTTATAACTTTGTCACTGTTGGTATAAGGCTGCTGGAAAACTGCCGATATGCTCGTTCAAGCACATCGACGCCCAAATTTAACTGATAGGTTTTCAAAAAAATATCGGTTAAACTTTTTAGAAACCCGATACATATTTATAACTTGCCAGTTTCCGTAAGAGATTCTTCTATAATATCTTTGTTTTAGGCATGGGAGGTCGGGTAATCATGGATGTAAACGGAATGCGTTGTCCGGAGCTAAGTGTAATTACATCTGGACTACAGGGAGAGGAAATAATACTAGCGGATATTGGTTATTGTCAAAATCAAATGGTAGCGAATAACTGGTTCAACAAAAACTTGTTGGAAAACCCTGAACTAGCCTATTTTTTTTGGTGAAATCTGTGTATATTAACATATTCAACCCAATTGTATTCTAGCATATTATTTTAGTATTGGCATGGCCTAACACCCTGGCCGTTTGGATATATATATCAATCCCATTCCCTTCGAGCTCATTTTTTGGGCACACGCTCCATTCACTCGTGACCGTATTCACGAACGTCTCGGCTCAGAAACAGACCTTTCCGATGACACAAACCGTTACCGCGGGAGCTTTCCTTGCAAAACAACACTCACAAATGTTTCCTAGCTTTTCCGTATTATTATAAATCCCTTCACGGGAACGGTTGTCCTTTGTCGTTCTCGTTCTCGCTACCGTGCTGGAAACGTCTTGAATACGGCCACCGGGAGGACTGGCTGTATTGAGCTTTTATGATATAGTCTATAACAAACAAAAGACCTCAGCGCGCGGTGGTATACATAGGCTTCCGCAATTGAGTATTTGTCTTCTTCAGGATATGATACACAATAAAACTAGTACAGTAATACTTTTTTCATTGAACCACAACAAACAAAAAATTGCGCATTGAACCATATAATGGAAGTTTAATTTTGTCACAGAAAGAGCGATTTGCAACTTTAAACAACACGGCTCACTGCAGTCTTTTTTGTTATGAACTATATGTTAGGTAATTTATTATTTTCTTCTAGAATTTTACCTTTCGTGATATTCCTGATTCTATAGTTTGGGATGACTGGGGTGGTGTACAACCTTTAGATACTCCTATATGTGGATTCACAGGTAAACAAACCAGATAAAAGATCTAACGCTGGTCCGTACCACCAAGTTAATATTAATAAAAGCAGTAAATTGGCCACATATTTCCCGATGATTGATAAATGTTCTCTCCATTATTCTCTAAAAGCCGAAGATTCTACCTGGATTTAATGGCAAAAGTTTTGCCGATCCCAAATCAGCAAATGTTAAATATAGTCTGTCTAAAAACGTAGGTTTCCAGCGCGGTGCTTGCTCGCAGGTGCGGACGTGAAAATATTCGCAATGAAACCACCAAACATCAGAACTGGCAAAAACAGAACTGCCACAAAAACTATTTGAACTGAGAATTTTTGCAATCGCCTTCAAAATAGTTCTGTTTAGTGCAGTTTTGTTTTTAGCTACTAGCAAATTTTGTGGTTTGAGTTAAGATATATTCCTTTGTCTTATGTACACGTACACAAAAGGCATTTAAATAATTTCCGTCTTTTTTCAAAGTAAATATAATTGTTTTTAACCATAATTTTTGAATATTACCATTCAAGTATCTACATCACTCAAACAGGCCGGAGGTCATCCTACTGATGAGCCCAAACC
>JAQGAV010003552.1:0-12207 GCA_034691345.1 Phasmarhabditis papillosa | reverse complement strand
TCGCGAAAGCAGTTTAAAAATTCTTTCGACTTTCGACTTTCGCGAAAGAAAATTTTTGACTTTCGCCCAGCTCTGATACCAACCCAGTCTGGAATATATAAACCGGGGTTTTCAAGGGGCCGGGCCGAATGTATTTAACGCGAGCCGAGCACAAGAATTATAAAACATCGGGGCCCGGAGAGATCGGCCCGTTTTGGAAGAATATATCAACATTGCTGTTTAGATAGGCATATACGTTTATTACTGTATGGATTCTGGAGAAGGAATTAGTGTAAATGGTCCCGTACCGACAAAGAGTCCATTAATATTCAATCCACACGAGAAAACACAGATATGGAGATACTTAAGCTACATGTTCATACATATTGGGTGAGTAGCAAAGAAGCAAAAATAACTTCATTCGGTTAGGCCGAGCACCTCGGGCTAGACCAGAAGTGAAGAAAACAAAAATAATATTCTCACAGTTACTTGCTTTTCTCATCCCAAGTACTGAGTGTGGGATGAGAAACGAGATTCGTGGTGAATTGAAAATCTTTCTTCCGGATTACCACCCTTTAGGAAAAGAAGAAACTACGAATACGATACAGAATAGTACTATGGGTGAATGGTTGTAATTCTAATAGCATATATTACCTTACATATTTGATCTGTTTGTAGTATATATCATCTTATATTCAATGTAATAACACAATTAATGCTGGGCTTACCATTGGAATTAGTACATCAATGGCGTGTCATTATTGTATACTGTATGGGAGTTGCAGCAGGTAAGCAGTCTAACTATAGTTGATGGGGCGTAATTGCACGCAGTTCCCTACAGTATACCTTTCACATTGCTGTCTACTAAATTCTCCAATGTAATCCTATCGTACAGACCTTCATGGAAGTAGGAAACAGTATTTGATATTCTAAAATATATGTAACGACACCAATAAACCCGATTCAAAAAAAGCACAAAATCATGGACTGGATCACTTTTTCACAATAATGAAACCTCTAAAACGTATATTCTGTAAACTGAATAAACTTTGTTGTAGGTTCTTTGTTGGTGTCCGCAGTTGATCCTTTTGTCTATTTGGCCGGTGCTTCCGGCGGTGTTTACGCACTTTTAGCAGCACATTTGGCCGAATTGATTATGAACTGGAGCGAGGTATGAGAAACTACGAAAAACCTAGCATCTTCTGTTCCAGAAATATTCGCAGGCGCGCTAACTTAAATAACTTTAAATACATGGTGGTAGAATGATAAATGCTTTTCAAAGGTTTCACATAGGATTTCGATACCGAATCTTAACAGCGAATGGCAGAGCTGTTAACCCGGCCGGCCCGGCCTGGGTTCACAATCTTGGGCCGGGCCGGGCAGTCAGCCGCCTGTAGTTAATAAGTAAATGATAAACCTTTACTATGGTGCGAGAGGTCGCGGGTTCGAATCCACCCCGAACCATTATGTTTTGTAATTTTTCAATGGGTTCCTTGTGCTGAGAAATGGCCAATTCAAAATTTTTTTTTCAAAAATACCCAATATTTGCTTATTAATTCCTGAAAACCCAGGAAAAGCCTTGAAAACCGGCCTACACCGGCCCGGCCCAAGTGCCAAAAAGTCGGCCGGGCCGGAAAAGCCGGGCCGGGTTAACAGCTCTGCGTCATTTGTGTTTCGGAGAATTTTCTTGAGAAATTTGTTTTCATTATTTTAAATTCCTTAAAGTATTTTGTTTCACTTCAAGGAAAGTCTATTATGTTCAATATATAATGTATACTGGGGGTATACCACAAATAAATTGGTTTGCAAGCTTTATAAACATTTTTATTTCGAGAGAAAAATACATAAAAACAGACTGTTTCTTCTCATATCCTAGTGCCGGAGTGATGTTCTTCTTTTTGCACGAAGTTTCCCACGGAACGATAGAGACTGCGGCCGAGTCAATTGTGTTCTAAAAAAGATTCATTGCTTTTGTTGCAGATATACTTATAGTTAGTAGTTGAATCGGAAGCTTATTAGCTAAAAAAGTTTGTAACATGCCGCATGTCCTGTTTTTCTTTATTGATCAGAGCTTTCAACTGATAAATTGTTTCCATTTTGATCTATCCCGTATTTTTCATAATGTCATATCTTGTTGTATTTTTGAATGGAAAGTATATTACGACGATCTGTGAATCACAAACTCCCGTACATTGGATGCAATTATTGCGAATTTTCATTATAACTGCAAGTATTCTGAATGAATTGCTAGGTTTCCAGCGTAGTATTCTGGAGAGGGGCGGTTTTAAACAAAAATAAATGTACTTTTGAAGAAAAGACACCAAATCCATTCGTTTCCTAACCACTGCTTCCAGGATACTGCGCTGGAAACCTAGCTGTTGCCAAATACTCTGTAATAGGTTAGCTCCATTTCGCATTTGTTAACCTACGGCTTTCATGGAGTAGACAGTATCCTTATCCGATGCGGTGATCGTGTCCAGCGAGGTACAATCTCGACAAGTAGGGTCTTCTTGTTCGCCCTTTTCTTTAATTCCCAATTCCGACATGGAGTTCTAAATGAAATACTATACTTGTTATGAATTAGACGTGCAGGTTACCTCGGAGTTTACTGTAGTTTCTTTTGCGGTTCCGCGTGAGACCGCCTTCACCGCATAGTATTCTCTGTATTATTAGCTATTCTTCAAATTGGTTTCCTGTTCTGGCTGAAAGTGGGTTTATCTATTTTAACTTCTTCTTGAATACAGCGATATGTTCTATTTTATCCATTACCTCGATGGACGACTCTGATATGGAGTCCAGTGAATCTACTACGTCATCGTTTTTACTTGAGCTATTGAGGATACTTTAGGTTCTGATAGTTAACTAAAGACAATGGTCTCTACTTCTATTTTGTAGCGGAATGCCGTTGCTTTCGTTTGGCTCAGTTGTAACTTTTTCATAATATTATATTTTTGTTCTACTTCACAAATCTTTAATTTAAAAAGTACGAACTCGAACATCGCAAATACAACTAATGCAGGAGTATCTCCCAACTGAAGACCAGACTTGAACATTTAATAATAAAACATATTTATTTTATATTGCACAATTTTGTTTAACGGGGAGACATTATAATTCAGAATTGTAAAAGATTGGGGACAGATTTGTTGATTTAATTCGAGAATTCCAATCATCTCATGGATCTTCACAGGGAGTAGTTATTAGTGTTATCCATAAACTTTAAAATAAATATAAATGGTGTAGATAACTACAGCTAAAAGTATTTATCAGTTTGCGGGTCCAGTATCCCGTGAATGCCCGATCTCGCATAGAATTTCCCATCTGACCTACCATGTAAGCAGAATAGGCAAACGCGTAGCAATCTCGAGGTTACTGCAGGCCCGAGGTTAAAAAATATCCAGACATGCCCGTTCCACGACGATTAGTAATTGGCATTCATCAATTACCATCTTTCAATAGTTTTCATCAAAACTTTTTTTTTCTGTTTTTGATGTGCTACGAAACACAAAATAGACACCATATTTCATTGAAGAGCACCGGCCCGGGGTCGACCCGTTCCTTCTTGGAAACATTAATGTAGGAAAATTTTCCAATAAGCTTTCCAATAAATTTTCCAATTTCATAACCTCTTTCTTTCATACTGCGGGCCGTCTTGACCCAAAGTGGGTTCATCTATCAGGCAAACTCTATTTTTCGTCGTCGCTCTTGTAATCCCGAGAAAAAAACCGTAAAATTTGAGTGTTCTAAAAAATGCACCGTCTTTTGTTTTTGTGAAAAATTAAGTTTGCCTGAGTTTGCCTGATAGATGGATGGTTTAAAAGGGTGGCCCGTGACCCGGCCCGCCAAACTCCAGTCATATCACTCTTATCCTCAGACATGGTAACGGGGTGGTCTGTTTGAGAGTTCTGGCTGCAACTATGCTTACATCTGTAAATAATCTCTTCTCGAGCAATTGAATAAAAAAGAAGTCTGATTATCAATAAACCAGTTTCTACAATTTGGAATAGTTTTCTCGTTATAGGAAAAGGAATCTAAACGTTAGACATGAAGCGGGGGTTTCTAGTTGTTCATGGTGTTATATTACCGAGGTATGAAATAGCGAATTTGGTCCGAATAATTCCATATCCTACTAACAATAAGGCCACGCCCACTTGACAAGAACTGGCTCTGTCAAAGTCATACTCGGACTTTAATGAGAAAATAAAATATGCGGAAACGTTTGTAATTCAGCCTATATACAAATCCAATGAAATAGGCATAGTTTAAAAGTGTTTAGTTCTAGTATTCATTCTCATTATGTAACTGTACTAAATCGTCTTATCTACTTAATTGCCCTAGGGCCGCCCGTTGTCAAAATGTTACGGCTCCAACCTGAATCAGCGCCAAGAGTAATTATGGAGTGTAAAGAATTCAATGCTCGTCTTAGCCCCTTTTGCGAGCACCGCGCCAGCATCTGGCGGCTACTCTCCGTTCAATATTGTACTTTGCAAGTACCTGCGTGCAAGTTGCCTGCAGGTGCGGTGATAAAAATACTAAAAATACGCAAGTGACACTCCATTATTACTATTGGCACTGAACCGGCCAGTTGAATTCCCCCCGTTGCGTCGGCCTATCCTACACCCGAATGTCGCCTAAAAGAACCGGTAAAATATTTTCGATCATTTCTTACAAAACGGCCTCTCGCCTAGGAGACTACCCCCTTCCTTAGTTGAAAACCTTTTTGTGATCTCTGAAAAACTTTGGTTGCTTTTTCACCAACCAAAAGCCAACCTAATCCATAGAAGTTCTCCAAAAAAAACCCGGCCATGTCCGTGTTTTTTCACCAACCAATGAAGTTTTCAAATAAGTTCTCTTTTTTAAGTATTATATTAATGAAAATAACTTTTTATTATGCTTTAACAAACTGTAACAACAATATAAAATGTGAAATTAATAAAACAAAGGATATGAACAATACTAATTCGGAGACCTTATGATATTGCACAGAAAAGACTTTTCTGATTGTGAATAAAGAATATTTTCATAACTTATATCAGCTAACAAAGAGTACCTAGAAACCATGTTAAATGAGTTTAATCATAATTTGTAGGGGAAATTGGAAGATCCGCTTCCAATTGTTTATCTGCATCTTCTTCATTTTCAGGAACAGGAGCAAACTTAACTACATCCAATTGAGAACGGAGGATCTTGCAGGTTATCCGTGAAAGGAAATCTATAAAAAGCGTTTGCAGTTAGCATATAGGATAACGTAGAGCTGTTAAACCGGCTCGGCCCGGCCCGGCCTACTTTTTTGTCGGGCCTGGCCGGCCGGTCTAAGGTTTAACAGCTGTGGGATAACAAAGTTGGAATAAGTATTCACTTAAAGGTACCTAGACATGGGTTTTTGACATTATATCGTTTTTTAAAGAGCTCGTTCATCTGAGTAACATTATTCAGACCAATATATATGATATGTTTTCCGTATTCGAGCAATGGATGTTCAAAGTTGCGCGCGCCATTCATTTACACTGGAAATCGGCGGGGTTACTGTAGCTTTTAATAGAATTGCGATCGCAGACCACTCTTTTGGCTATGACTCGCTTCCAAATGAACAGTTTTTCAGTAACAAAAAACCAATCTGTTTGTAATGTTATTCTTTTTCAAAAATCTATGAAATTGTTTTTAACAAAAATATTTGTTTACTTTATTCTGACCAAAAATTATATCTCAGATTGCAAGTAGATCAAATGTACTAAAATGTAAAAAAATTTTATATTTTATTTTGCCTTTCAATTCAGGGTGTCTTTTAAGGTTATTTACTAAAGAAAAAGGTTTAATTGTTCAAAAAGTTTGAGATTTGATCAAAATTTCGAATTGAAACTGTTTTTGAGTCAATTTCTGCGATTACATAGAAACCCATGTCTATAAAGGTAGGTAGTTATTAGTTTGTTCTTCAGTTGAACAACAAAGGCAACAAAAGTCAAAGTTTCTCCAAAAATTTGAAACAAACAGGCATTTTTGGCTCTTCACTATGATCTGAGGATATAGGCTCAGTTTAGCAGCAGGGGTATGTCAGGGCCGGCCCGCTTCGGCCCTACGTTCCAGCTACATTTTTTGCAAGAAAATCAATATCCAAAATTGAAAAAATCTATATTTTTTAACTAATACATCTAATGTTATTTTCTTGTATAGTTCGACCACCAAAGTAGTGGAAAACACTTTTTGTCTTTATTCTCAGCATTTTTATTGCTAAAATTTGTATTTTTGTGAATATTTTTGTATTTGTGAAAATCGGCGACTGCCGGCGGCTAGACTGGAGGTCACAAAGTCGGCCCGGCCCCCAGTTTAGCACAGAGCAGGTTACTGGCCCGGCCTGAAATTTTGGAAACTAGGCCGGGCCGGGCCGGGCGTGTAGCCACCACTGGTTTAGCAGTATTGTACCTACCGTTAATAACAGCTAAAAACCTTGGACTATTCTCCGGTCTTACTAGAAGAAGATAGAAGATTAGACCACTAAAGACAAAAGCAACACCAATTAGAGTGACCTACAACAAAGAATATATATTTTATAAATGTTGGATACGTAGCCTGCAAGTAACGTAAGTAAGTAACTGCAAGTAACTACAAGTATGTAACTACAAGTAACTACAAGTAACAGCCTATCAAAAACTCTTATAGTATGATTTAAAAGTGATACGGCCGTGTTAATAAGCAGGAGTGCTTATTAAGCCTTGAGCGGGACTCGAACCCACGAACTTTCTCTAACCACTGAGCTACGACAGGCTTGGTGGGTGTTAGGTTATTACGAACTTAGAACCTTGCAGTTCTAACTTAAATATTATATTTATACCTTTGTTTCTTCTACAAATGGAATTACAACTAATGCAAGACTGATCAACAGGAATACAACTGTAATAACAACAGGAACACGGATAGCACCTAAACAATTTAGTTTATTCTTACAGGAACGTGTGTGCGGGTGCTTTATCCTATTGGTTAGAAGAGCGGTCTCTGAATTCGCGAGGATCTGAGGCTGTGGGTTCGACTCCCCGTAGCTGCAGAAGGCTTGTTAAACCAGCAGCTTATTTATCCCATGTTTCGTGCACCCTTAGGCTGAATGTTAGAAAGGAGCCGTCTTTGCTCAGAAGATTCTGGAATGTATGGCCGAAACCCTGTGAAGAAGAAATCTATTATTATTATTATGATACGAGTGATAGGGGAAAATAAACACTTCTAACAGGAACACCTTCACTAACCCGGTGCAACTTCCATCTTTGTATATTTTAAGTATAACAGAGCACAGATAGTTACAACTCTTTGGCCCCACATAACAAAAGTAACATAATTTATTAGAGTTTCAATACCAACAAAAGAAACGACAACCATACATACGAGCTGAAAAAAAGGTGTTTATGTACATACAGTCAGCGCCAAGAGTAATGATGGAGTGTAAAGAATTCAACGCTTGCCTGAGCCCCTTTTGCGAGCACCGCGCCAGCATCTGGCGGCTATTCTCCGTTCAATATTGTACTTTGCAAGTACGCGCGTGAAATTTGCCTGCAGGTGCGGTGTTAAAAATCCTAAAAATACGCAAGTGACACTCCTTTATTACTCTCGGCGCTGACTGTATACAGTTTTACACCCAAAACTTGTGGGATTCATGCCTGGCGGTGATTTTAGACTTGTGTAGGGTTTGGAATGGCTTTTACAGACGTGCCCGCAATCGTGTTTGGCCCGGGCCATTCTGGTAAAGTCTCACTTCTGCACTTAAGTAACTGTAAATTATATCACTACCAAGCAGAGGTGGTTATCCGGCCGGCCCGTCCTGGGTTTCAAAATTCCTAGCAGGCCCGGGACGGGCCGTGTTAGGCCAGACTGGTAACCAGCTTTGTGTACGCCCAGAGGTGGATATACGGCCGGCCCGGCTGGCGTGAGTTTCAAAATTTCAGGCCCGGGACGGGCCGTCTCAGGAGGCGTCGGTAACCAACTCTGCTACCAAGGATCCAAAACAATGTTCCTTTACATTCTAGTGCGGCACCTCCCAGGCAGGTGCCAATGTTATATTATACACCTGTCTTTCTGAACTGTTGTAACGGTCTGCCGTGATATATGCTTTGGTTTTGAAACATAGTCTATTCCATTAGTATTCCTACCTGTCCTAACAATGCAGCCCTAGGACTACTGGATTCCTCGTTAATTGCACTCAGAAAAGGTGGCAGATGACCACGACGAGCAGCGGCATGCATAAATCTAATGAAATGTTAATATATAGTCTATCTCAAGACTTAGGTTTCCAGCGCGGTATCACGAGCGGGGCGTATTGTTATATAAAATTAATGTAAAATCGGACGACGTGGTGCGTTTTCTCTAAAAGTACATTCATGTTTTATAACACTGTGCTCCGCTCGTGATACCGCGCTGGAAACCTAACAGTAAGTCATGAGATAGACTATATATTAAAAACAAACAGAACTCCCACCTTGATCCACAGAAAATATTACTATTAAGTGTACCAATTAATAATATAGCAATCATAAAAGGAATAGCGTAGCTAAAGTCTCCAAGTGTCTCTTGAGCAAAATCCTGTAAATACATTGTCGTTACTCGCATAACAGTAGCGGTGTTGTTAATAAATACAGTACTATTAGCGAAAAAGTCCGATTAGGGCCGGAGATAGCCCAAATCTTTTATGCCCATTGTGTTCCCCGTATCTGAGTTGTTCTAGGAGCATTGTTTCTGGATTTTTAAGTCCCTCTTGAACCGGTGTTTGTCTAAGTGAACCTTAGCTTGTAGTCAACTGTACCAAATAACTTACAAGGGAATGGTCCCAACTTAAGGTGGCCTTTTCAAAATCGGTCGACGTATAGCGATGGGGAATGGAAAAATAAATGTTTTGCAATTTTTTCCACCTGCGGAAGAGGTCCCATTTTCGAGAAAACCGGGCCCTAAGTTTTAACAAGTTCTATGTATACAGTAGTTTTGCATCACTGAATGTGGCAGTGTTATAGATTGGTAAGAGCCTCCATTAATAAGCTAGAGGTCACGGGTTCGGATCCCCTTGCATGCAATCTGTTTTGTTGACTTTTTTTCTTACGTTTTGCATCTTTTTTCTCCGAGTCACTGGTTACACAAAAAAACACATACAATAAAGCTAATATTAATAATAGATTTTGGAAAGGCCACCTTAAGTAGGGACCGTTCCCTTGTTAGCAACTTGAACAACTAGTTTATTTGTAGAATGAATATAATAAGCAAACTAACCGCAGCAACCGCAGTACTATTTTTCATTTGGTCCGGAGTCAATACAACAAAATATGATAGATTAATAAGGACGTAGATAGCACATACAGTTAGTATTCCAGTTATTAAAGCTAATGGCATTGTTCTAAATTAAAAGTTTAATTAATATTATTTGAATTTGTGTCTTTAAATTAAAAAAGGAAGATACTCTACTCACAGTGAGTCGAATTAACGATTTAGGCACAGTGCCAAAACCTGCGAGTGTGCTTTATGTCACCCAAACTGTGCCAAAAAAATACAAGCCTAACCGTTCCCTAAAATTCTCCCATTTCCTAAAAATGCGCGAATTTTCACAAAAAGTAGTACAAAAGTGGTAGATGTGCAGGTTGCCGTTGTGGGACCACTTAAGTTTGATCAGTAGGTTTTCGTTGCAAGCAAGAGTCGACAGTTTTTAGCCTGCCCGGGCAACAATTCTCAACTGCTCGGGCAGAAAAAATCTGGCCTGGCACCCACTGGGCGTTTCCATACTGCGCCCACTGTTTCTTAAATGGACAAAAATGACTATTTGGACTCGCTGTGTACAGACTAAAAGTTTTACGGGTATTACAATATTTATAAGATTAGAAGAAGTTCGGTAAAGAAACCTTCTTGGTTTGTGAATTTCCGGAGTTCCATAGTTCAGTATATCCCAACCGGCGTAAGACCATAATCCACCGTAAAATGCCAATGCTAACTTGCCAGGTTCATAGACGCTGCCAGCAAACATATTAGAAAGATTTTCAGTTTGTCCTAAATAAACGATAGTCAATTCTTATTATAATAATTACCTAATATAATAAGACAATATAGTCCTGTACAGATAATAATACCAACAATAATAACCTTAGCAACCGTTACAATTACTTGAAATCTTGCAGCAAATCTGTCAATTGAATATAAATTAAGGCCAGTCAATAAAACTAAAAAAAAAAGATTAATTATGATAGAACACATTTAAGAACTTACAAATAGCAATAAAACCAATTGACTTAGATATAATATCATCCCATGGATGCTCAATTGTAACCAGAGGAGCCAAACCAGTTACTGTAAAGCAGAGAAGTATTCAGAAAATACAGTGTTATTTTTTTTGTTTCTGAACCGATTCGGCTGAAATTTGGGTTGGGGATAGAAACTGGGAGAAAAATAGGATACTGTAAGTTTGATACAAACATATTCATTGTAAGCCATCCATATCCGTTATGTTATGACCATCTGAATTCCGGAATTCCAAGCGCAAGCTCTCTTACATCCAAAACAATACACCTGTTAGACAGGTTCCGGACTGTATTTTATGGGACAACATTTCTATGAAAAACTTTGTACTTTGTTAGGGCTTTGATTTTCTGTGAGCTACGACTAAGATAGTTATATTGCACTCACTCAGATCTCTCAATTTTCGGCCCGGCGAGGGCCGAGATTTGAAAATGAAATTTGAGAAAAGCACCTAAGGGTCCCTCCCCCCTTACTATATGAAAATTTTCTACAATGAATTTGTTGTTTCAAAAAAATGGAGGGGGACCCTTATGTTTGGTTTTGAGTCAATGTTGTGTACGGGCCGGGCCGGCCTGGGCCGGAGGTCAATTTTGGAGAATATTTTAGGAGTGGCACGGTCCGTTAAGAGGTCTGCACTCACTTATATACTGTCCAAATGTCTGTGCCTGGACTGCTCCCGACGCTGGATATGTCATCAAACAACTAACCCACATAAAAGAAAATGCAATTCCCTTAATAACATTATTATTATATTTTGTATAATAACGAGGAGAACCTGCCATCCTACATAGACTGTATAGGCAAAATCACAACCGGGTTCAAGTATAGAAGTTCCTAACTCAATATAACAAATAGCACCTATAAGTAATTATATTAAACATTAATCCTACTCTCAGTTATACCTATTATTGATATTATTCCACAGCCAAGCCATACAACTAAAGATAATCCAACAGATTGTGTGTAGTTTAAAATGGTAGCGGGAGTAATAAATATACCGGAACCAATTATGTTTCCTAAACCATTTGTATATAGATATTAATTAATCGCTTATCTTTTGACCTTCTTGTATTTTACCCAGAGGTGGGTCGGGCCGGTACGGCCCAGACTGGACCGGGGCCGGCCCGCTGCGGCCCTATTTTCCAGCTACAGTCAATATTTTTGCCAAGAAAATCTATACCAAAATTGAAAAAATCGATATTTTTTAACTAATACATCTAATGTTATTTTCTTGAATTGTTCGACCACCAAAGTAGTGGAAAACACTTTTTGTCTTTATTCTCAACATTTTTATTACTAAAATTTGTATTTTTGTTAATATTTTTGTAAAGTATGAAAATCGGGGCCGGCCCGGCAAGTTTTGGCCCGGGGCCGCGTCGGAGGTCAAAAAGTCGAACCGGTCAAGCCCGGCCGGCCATACCTGCTACGGGCCAACCCGCAGACCCAAATTTTTTAAGCCCGCCCGGCCCGACTTGGCCCGCATCCAGGAAAATATGGAGCGAGAGGTCAAGGTTCGATTTCCGCCGAGAATGTTCCTAATAGTAAAACATGCGGCCCTGGCTTTCTCAATTCTTCAAAATGTCGGCCCGAGCCGAACTTTTCTACAGGTATGCGGCCGGCCCTCCTTTTGCCACCTCTGATTTTACCGAACACCGAAATCCATTGTTTTACTCACAATCAGTCATTTAAAAGCAACTTACCGACAACATAAGACGTGCATGCAAAGTATCCCATTTTATTTTTAGAAGATACCATTTGTTCACGTTCTTCTCCATCTGATTCATCAACCATTACTGCTGCATATAAATATGAACTCTATTGTGTTAACAGAAGAATTTAAACATTAAAAAGTAGAACACACTACAGGGTTTACCATGATATCATACAGTGGTGTGCGGGATCCCTCCCAAATCCCTCCCAAATCCCTCCCGAATCGGTTCAGAAACAAAAAAAATAACACTGTATTTTCTGAAT
>JAQGAV010003551.1:0-12211 GCA_034691345.1 Phasmarhabditis papillosa | reverse complement strand
ATTGCCGCTAGAGAGCGTGAGAAGCTGAAGGAGCCCAAACAGGTATGAAATGCCATGAATCAAGAAAGAAGTACCTCGGGATCCATGCAGCCATTTTGGGTAACCGTACCGGGTTCATTACCACACCCAGCTCAAAAATTACCTATTCACCACAAAACTTAAAACTAATTTTAAAAAAATTTAACAAATTTAACTATTTATTTCAGCCTAAGGCTTCGATTCTTCGTAGTGGAAGTTCTGGAAAAGTGGTGATCAATAATGATGTCAAGTACCATATCATTGCATCCGACAATGAAGGAAGAGCTCTTAGAGCAGTCAAGAAGTGATCTATAGAAAAAATGAATAAATATTCTCGTAATTTTTGTTTTTGTTGTTTTGTATGCAAACTGTTCTTCTCGTAGATCTTCTTGGTTCTGAGTTCTGCTGTTTGAAAATGGACGAATCTTCGGGTCTTTATGGATTTAGCAATACAGTTCCAGACGTACAGACAATAACAACTCTAACTCGTTTTGGATATGTAATGCCAGTTCCTTAACAATAACGCAATCTTTAATTGACTGCTTTCATACACTGCGAAAAACAAAAGAAGGTAATCCTCTGCAAGTAAAGATACCATAAGAGAAAATGTGAAGCACATCTCGCAAACTATATGTTGTGTTTTTGACTTTTTGACTAACTGACTTTTTGACACATCAGTGTTTGATTTGTTAAAGGACTGTAACGATGTGAATTACTTTCTCCCACCTAATTTTAACACTGGCGTAGTCTCCACCGAATACGTATTAGAACACGACTGGATAGAATTCCCCAGTTCCCTGTTTCCGGAAATTTTTTAAAGTTTTAACCTTTTTTGTTTATATATTGGCAGTTCTACTTATAGAGTTTAGTGTGTTCCACGATAAAACTGCATAAGATCGTCATCCGATATATCTCCTGGTGGACCGCTATCGTCTTTGGTCGTCGAGTCATAATCGATGTCAGAGGAGGCTAGCTCTGTCGAGAATGTCAACGTTCCATTGGGAATACCATTGATACCGGAAGTAGGGGTTATCTTAGATTTAATTTTCGTTTGACCGAAGTCAAATCCTTTATCTTTCAATTTTTCAGGGTAAAAGATCGAAGAAAGACGTCAGTGATTATTACAAGAAGCAAAATGAGCTGCTGGAGAATTTTAAGAACGACAGTGAACAGATTTTGGTAATTTTGTTGAAATTTTTTTATAGAATTTCGCTTGTTTAAGGTCTCATCAAAGGCACGAACAAGAAATCGACGCCAGTCTTCGACGTCGGCAGATGAAAACGATAAAAATAATGGGAACGACATTTTAACACTGGATTCCAGTCAGCACCCAGGACCGCTGTTGAATTGCGCGGTAAGTTATCATTATTTGAATAGGACTGTAGGATCGTAGTGCCAGTGGCTGGGCAGAATTTATCCGGTATACCGCTTGCCTGACGGTTACTTGAAACCTACCGAATCGCCACTGGAAGAAATTGTCAGTATTCTCAACTCTTTTGCGACGAAAAGTAGTGATCCGAGCTTGTGATAGCAGTGAACATTTATGCGATACTTTCATGTTGCGGCTTCCGATAAAACGGTTTATATTCCAGTATGACGAAGAAGTCGGACACCAAGCACTGCCATATGCATCCGATAGTCAGTTGACGGCAAGCTCACTGAGTGGAAGGAGAAAAGACAGTTCTACAAATGGATCACATGAAAGTGTCATGTTAGTTGAATCACCATCAATCGGCTAAATTATGTTTCAGAGCAAGACACGATGCTGCTTTGGCTAAGGAATTGGCTTCCACCAAAGCCGCTGCTAGATTCGCGATGATTACACTTTTGGTAAACGTATCATTGTTGATAGCAAAGGTTGGTTATACCGAACATGTTCTGAATATAATACATCTTCGCAATCATTTGCTAGTTATGCATTTTACTATTAGTTTTCATTCGACACTTATTTATTCGCGTTTTATTTAGGGGATCGCTTCCTACTTGTCTGGATCATTGTCTATTATTTCATCACTCGTTGATTCGTGTGTGGACATCACATCTGGCCTTGTGATATCAATAAGTTCTAGAATGATCAAACGTCGCGACCCTTATCTGTACCCTCGTGGAAGAACTCGATTGCAGCCACTCTCATTGGTAATTTTGTTGTTTTCACTATTGTGCATTTACTTTTACAGATTATTATCAGTGTTGTTATGGGTGTTGCATCCATTCAGCTTATAGTTAATGCTTTCGTGCGAATTTATGGAAAATATAAATATGATGTTGCCAGTAAGTACTTATTTAGTATACTTTTGTTATAAAATATTTCCTTTAGCGAAAGAAGAACAGGAAAGAACAGGTGAAATAACGCTGGAAGTGGACTTCGTTACAGTGTGTATCATGGTCGTGACAGTGATTGTAAAGTTCATATTATTCCTTATATGTCAAAAGTAAGGAAACAAATGATTTTGTGATTCAAATCTGGCTTAGGTACAAAAGTGATCCATCAATTGAAGTCTTGGCTATGGATCACCGTAACGACTGTCTTTCCAATACAGTTGCATTGGCATGTGCCTGGTTAGCAGATAAGTAGGTTTACTATTTTCAATAAGTAGTTACATGTCTCGTTAAGGTACTGGTACTATCTTGATCCCATTGGCGCTATACTGGTCTCTATATATATTCTCAGCACATGGGTTAGCACGGGTCGAGAACATCTGACTAAGCTCAGTGGGAGGAGTGCCAGTTCCGAGTTCATCAATAGAATAATCAAGGTCAGTCTAACTCAGACTATATATGTCATGTCTAATTCGATGCATATGTGTAGTCTTGTTCAGGTTTGCATAGACCATGATGCTCGAATTACCCATTTGGATACTGTGTACGTCTATCACTTCGGTACGAAATTCTTGGTAGAGGTAATATTTACCGCAGTTAGCCTTCTTAAGCATTTGCCTCATTTCAGGTTCATATTGTTATGGACGAAAATATGACATTGCGAGTTGCACACGACATCAGTGAGTCGCTGCAAATCAATATAGAAAGCTTACCCGAGGTATATTTATAAATTTTATTTTTATAGCTAATATTCTATTAAATATGCCAAATTAGCATGTCAAACATATAAATTTAGGTTGAGCGCGCCTTCGTTCATACAGATTACGAATATGAGCACCAACCACAGGACGAGCACAAAATTGTATGAGATGTTCGACTTGTCGCATTTTGATCTGTTTCAAATTATTTATATTATTTTAATTGGTGTAATATTTATTATACTTTACCTCAGTCTTGTTCTATGACGCTTTTGATATTCAAGGTAGGCGTTATTACGCGAACCTTACTTTTTGCCTGAGAACAACTGTAATTAGATTATTGGTTACAAGCTATTAATAAGGCCTAGTACATATTTCATCGACAATTATATCACTTTCTATCTGTCCCATTCATTAATTAGCATGTATTTAATAAGATTATCTTGGTTAATACTTTTCTATCCTAGTGTCATTTCTTAATTTGTTTAAATTAGTTCATTTTCAATTATACGCCTCCTTTCCCCATTTGGCATGTAATCATTAAAAGCGTAAACTATTGAGAGTTGTGTTGTTCATTAATTTCCTCTATGCATCTTAATAAATGTAATTCTTGACCCATTTCCGTGGACAAGTTTAGAATTCGTAGTTCCGTCATTTTGATATTTAAGGCAACTAGGCATTTGCTGATGTCACGCAGTTAACTAGTTCCCAATACTGGATGACGTATACCTTTTGCAATAAGAACAGAGGGTTGGATTTCTCAGAAATGGAGTGATTGATTCAAATATTCTAATTTACCTGTTTTGTATCCGGGATTTAGTGGCATTACTCGTGCACCAACATCTACTGCAGCTAGATAGATGAAGATAATATCCGCAGAATTGCCGCTTACTGTGGCCAATAATTTCCCGCTGTGTATTCCTGCTAGGAGTAGGTTCTCAGCGCATATGTCTATCCTTTCCTGTATTTGGGAGAATGTATAGCTCTTGTTAACATCTGGATCAATCTAAACGTTATGTTTTATACACTCGATGTTGCCAAATTATTAATGTTTCGTGCAATATTTAAGTAGTTATAAATTTATAGTTGCTTCTGATGATAAAGAAATGTTTTGTGCCCACCAACCGAAGTGAGAACAAAATAGCAGCTTTATATTTTAGACTACGGTTTCGTGAACGCTAAGTTTGTCTTCAGACGTTTGAAAAAGATATTTCTAAGTTATTAGTATTCGATCACTCACTATAATTTCGCGTTGTTTGTTATTGGATAAACAATGCATTAGAGCTCTTGTAAAAGAATTGAAATCACTGAGACGGTGCTCGAACGGAATACAGGATTTATACTCCATCTAGAAGGAACAAAAATCAATGGGCTTATCAAATTCGCTGGAAAGTAAATAGAACTAATTGACGAAGAAACATTGGATAAATACAAAATTTTAGTCAGCAGTGACTGTATAGTAGATTCATGGTTACCAGCAGCAACGAAAATAGATGAAATAGACAATGTAAATGAGGGATCTATTACAAGATCCTCGACCTAAATGCCGCTACTTTCGCGGCATTGTATCTTTAATGTATATGTGCGCAAATGCATGAACTTATGAAAAAGTATGATATTCATTTAACATTTTTAATAGCAACTGTTAACAACTTGTATCCGCTCGCGTAGCAGTACGCGAGCGGATACAAGCTGTATTCGTCGGTATTTTCGTATCCGGTCGTATCGCTCGTACCTGGCCGTATTCGCACGTCTCTGTCGGACCTAGCGTGTATACCGAGAGCTAGGTTTCAAGCAAGCGCAACATACATCTTGAATTTATATGTGTGTTTTCTTCATAATAAAGAAAAATAATGTTGAAAAAATGGGTAAATTACTCAGAAAATGCTTCGCGGGAACTCTGTTCCCGCACCCCGTAGGCGGGAACCGCCGGGAAGTTCCCGAAAGTTTCGTGGATACCGATTTGCGGGAACTGAGTCAGCGGGAACTGAAACGAGTTCCCGGGAACTCCCAGGAACTCGTTTTTTGCGTTCGTGGATACGGCCACTGGAAAGCAGCGGCGTTTCATAATAAGCAAAATGGGTGGATGTTGAATTTTTTCGTTTAAGTTAGGTTCATTTTACTATTACACCGCGTCTTCCGCGATACTGCGCTGGAAACCAAGCTTTTTATACAGACTATAGTTGCTGCAAAAGGATTCTTTGTAACCGAAAGACTTCTTCCTATAAGTACATAAGTCCTAGATAATAATAATATCTAGCCAAATGTTAAATGTTCTAAAAAAGATTCGTATTTATAAATTGAATTGCGAAATTCTTTTTTAGAAGGAGCCGAAACCATTTTCAAACGGGTTGGAAATCAAATAAGGTAGCATCCATTATTTGGGATCGTTGAGTGTCACATATATATTTAATGTTACTGTGAACCAAACGGAATTGAATAATTCAATATTGATTGGACCTAATTAGAGGCGAAAGTGACACCACTGGCCCAATTGTCACATATGATCCTTGTTAGAAAAGGAAATATAGGCATATTTGAGAAAATACCGTAAAATAAAGAATAAGAGTGTATATCTCTAGGGCCGATTTTCAAATAAAAAATCGGACCTAGTGAACAGCTTTCGGCCCTAGTGAACAGCTTTCGGCCCTAGTGAACAGCTTTCGGCCCTAGTGAACAGCTTTCGGCCCTAATGAACAGCTTTCGGCCCTAATGAACATTTTCAGGTGAAAATTTTTCGAGTACTGACAAAAAGTAAAAATGACAACAGTACTTAGCTATGAATAGTTTAACTTATGTATCTGTGATATGTTCATTAGGGTTTACTGCTGTAAAGGCTGACGCATAGTAGATATAAGAGGGGCGAAAGGTTCAACATAAAACGTTTCAATGATTTAACAGAAGTTTTAGATGCATACTCAAACTTAGAGCTTTTTGAAAACATAGTGGCGACTTATAGATTACTAGTATTAACTATTCACGTGCTTCCGGTTAGCAAACAGAAATTGACAGAAAAACTTGAACAAAATGTTTAGGAGTAGTCACCGGAAGTTAACTTTTATTTTCCGAAACTCCAATCACTGATCATTTTGCACTGGATGAGTGACCTACCAATCATATGTAAAATCGTTCTCTTTTGGTCTCTTATACATCCCAAATACTCTAGGTTAACGTTTCTGGAGGGTTTTAATTGGAGCATTCCATAACGGCGACAAAGTCGCCGTAGGCGGCTTGTTTATATTATTTGTGGATTTTGTAAAGTTTGTTTTTCTAAAAATATATCATTAGGGCCGAAAAGTTGCAAAGTATATCATTAGGGCCGAAAAGTAAAAAGAGTGTATCGTTAGGGCCGATTTATTTTTTCGGCCCTAATGATATGGACCCAAGAATAATAGTAGACGGACTATCGTCGGGCTGCAAGGATTTTTATAAATGAGCGAGGATTTCCAGTTATTTTGACGCGCAAAAGGCACTGTCCATAAGTGCAAGTAATTCGTCCGTTCCGCCGATTATGATACCTACACAAGATTGGCCACATCGAGTCGAGATAGTCATGTTCGTCCATTTAAGAAAAAGGTCGTCGACTCTTGCAATGAAAACCTACTGCTCGAATTTAAGGTGATCCCACAACGACAACCTGCACATCTAGTACTTTTGTCCTTGTTATGAAAAATCACGCATTTTTTAGGAAATTGGATGATTTTTGGGAATGGAAACTTTATTTTTAGACACAGTTTCGGTATCAAAAAGCACACTCGCAGGTTTTGGCACGGTGCCTAATTGGTGAAATCGACTCCCTGTGTGGCAATTGAAGAAACTCTTCAGCCCGCCATCGCTATTGACTGGTTTCCCCAAGTCCCGAGTTTTTGGTTACTCCAACTACCAAATAATATATCTTTGAAAAAAGAACACGGTCACACAGTTTATTAGCTAAATGAAGTGTTAAGTCATATTTGTAATGAATGTATAAATATATATATACATTTCTGTAATAACACTGTAGACAAACTGTTTTATTGGATTGTTTTCTAGCAAAATTTACATTTGTGGCAGATTAACATTTGGGAAGAGTTCTGACGAATTCCATCAAATACTTCAATTGGATAGTTGACAACCATGTCTTCGCAAATCTTAAATAAACTATGGGTTAAAGCATAGTCTGGAGTTTACAGTATTTTTCCCAGTACTGGTAATATTTATACTAGTTGCAGCCGAGAATCCAATTTTTCTGCGTTTTCCTCGAATTAATTTTAAGTTTCCAATTTGATGAAAAAACATTTTTTGTTAAAAGTTTTAAGATCTTCATTCGCGACTACAATATAAGCTCTATTCTACCCATTGTTGTGTAGACGACTTCTTCAATTCAATGGTGGGAGTTTCCCTTGCCGGCCCGCGCCGAGACTTTAGGACAAAACTCCAGCCCTGGCGGGCCCATTCTCAAACCCAACTTCAATTATAAACACACCATCATCAATATCATCGAGGCATATCTGTATTTCGGACATCTATCAACAAAATATTCTACCAATTGATCGTCTGTCGCCTTTTCAACTTCAGATCCGAAATGATTCAAGCAGTCATCCAGAACTATCTAAAATTATGTTGAAGGATTATTTGTATAACTTTTTGGATAACCGAACAACTCATTAGGCCATATATACTGTTGCAGGACTTTTATTTGCCACGGTGATAGATATTACACCAATTCGTTATTAAAAAGTTAGTGAATGGCAAGAAAATATCCCGGGTTTGGCTTGGCCGTGGTTTCTGAATTCTCCAATAACCCAACCCAGATGGGGGCCGGCCCGCTTCCGACCTAGCGTAACTGTAGTTTTACCGCGCAAAGTTACGCAATACTGAAGAAGTTACTTTTTTAGAGGCTCAAAACTTTAATCTATTAAAAGAGAAATTCGGAGAGTGAACTAACCCTACAGAATACGCAGTTGCGACTTCCAGGATCTTGTGTTTGAGCGAGGGAAACAAATAAAATCAGCAAAGAAGAAGAAAAGAGATTCATGATATCTCTAAAACTTGTTGTTCAAGAGTAAAAAGTTTATGTCTTCATTGCATTCCTATTATAGTCTATAACAAACAAAAGATGGCAGGGCGCGGTGGTATACATAGGCTTCCGCAATTGCGTATTTGTCTTTTTCTGGACATGATACAAAAAAAAAACTAGTACAATAATATTTTTCTGAGATCAAACAAAAAATTGCGCATTGATCCATATAGTGGTTTTCCAATTTTGCAACAGAACCAGAAATTTTTGAAGCCTTAAACAACACCGCGCACTGCACTATATAAAGTTCTTTTTCTTCACTTTTTTAAAGTCTTCTTTTTGTTATGGACCTATTTAGTAATCTTTGAAGGTGAAAGTGTTAAGAAATAAGCCTTTAGGTTTTTTAACACGGCATCTTTACTTTTAAATTGTATTATAAATATAATATTATTATTAATTGTTCTAGCTAATATTAGAAGAATAATAAAAAAACATTTACCAGAGAGTAATGTTATATAAAAAAACGATAAGATTGTTTACATTTTGTGCAGTTTGTGAACTTCGTAAAGATAACAAAAGGGCACGGGGACAGTTGTAGGTACACTTTATGAAAGTAAAGTTCCGATAACATCATAATTCTTAAGCAGAGAGAATTTCGTTAAAGTATTCAAAGTATTTTATTTCCAGTAACACTCGTATCACAATAATGTCTTCGAGGCATTCACTCCGGAACTTTTGATTGTGAGCAAAGAACGGCCCCTTTCTAACATTCAGTCTTCGGGTGCGTGAATTTCGTTAGTTAAAACTAAACAACCTGAGAGAGAACAAGTAAACTAAACTGTTATTGGTAGTATGAAATTATAAGATCTTAGTTGAGACGTTTAGTTTAAACCAAACAAAAAGTAGGGTAGCCAAATTGACTTGGCCTGGCCCGAACAAGTGACAAAATCTTAGGCCAGGCCTACTTTGGACCAGGGCAGATCTCCGCCCAACGAGAGCCCAAGGAAGTTGGGAAATCATTGCCGGGCCAGTTTGGCAACGCTGACTAAACGTAGGCATAATAAATTAACTGACGAGTTTCAGCTGGCTTCTTGACATTTGATACATTATAGTTGATGCCAATGGTAAAATAAACAATCCTAGGAAAAAAAATTAGGATTCAATGTTACCATCATTAATGTTATGTTATCAACATGGAGCTTTCTAGAGTAGCAAATAATTCGTAATCATATGGTGCTGGAGGGAATCGAACCCGAGTCTAATGACTTTCAAGCAAGGAGACAACCATTGTACCAAGTTGTCTTGTTTTAGAAATGATGAGGGGGTTACCAATAGCTCGATCGATCATTGATCCACAATTATTATTATTATTGAAAATCGATTAGTTTTTTATTTTGAATGCGGTATACTTTACGTGTTTATTGTATTCATACTGCAAAAAGACGGTTCGCAAAACCAGCTGATCGTAGACTAATTCGCTGCAACCCTGTTTTCGCTTATGGTCCTGTGGGCTAGTTGTTATCACGTCTGCTTTACACGCAGAAGGTCGTCGGTTCGAGCCCGGCCAGGACCTCTGTTTTCTATTTTGTCTAATATTTTTGAATTACCCTTTTCTTACAATTAGTTATCACCTTATTTTTATTCTACTTGGCAGCAAATATACGTTCTGACTAACTAACCATACTGTAGAATGTTTTGTAGAAAAGGAAAAACAAAATATTCTATACATGTTTATTCATAAAGTAAACAGATAATATTATGCTGGTGTTCAAATTCCGGTGAATAATATAAATTCTTAAAACAGAATTAAGAATATCAGATAAGTACAATGAGGATACCGTGAGAGCCAAAGGTAACAATGGAGTGTTGAAAAACAAATATGTACTCAATTAACAATACGCAAAGGACATTCCGTTACTGTTCTAATTGTAAGAATTGAAATACTTATGTTGGTGAGAATTGTAATTAATTTAGCATAGATATTGCATAGTCTCATTGTTACCTTGGTGACATTTATGACATACAATAAGTCTTGGCTCATCTTCACGAATTCCTTTGAATACAACTAATGGAAAGGTAGATACCATATACTCACACACCTATAATTAAAGTTTGCTTTTCGGAACGAAAGATGACACTTTTCGGAAAACACGAAAAACGATAATATGATTTTTGTCGGCACTCATCTGATTAGTTACTTAAAACTTATATAACGACATATATATAACGACTGCAAATGCAACCAGCCCCACCGACCAAACGAATAGACCAATAGATAACAATAGAAAAGACTTGCAAAATCGTTCGTCTGTGGCAAAATTGAACTTATATCATATGGCTCGATGCGCAATTTGTTGTTTGATGTCAGAAAAATATTATTGTACTAGTTTTATTTTGTGTCATATCCAAAAAAAGACAAATACGCAATTGCGGAAGCCTACGTATACCACCGCGCTCTGCGGTCCTTTGTTTGTCATAGACTATATTCGAAAAGAAATATGACATATTCGAGAAACATATTTCGAAATTAAAATTGATCTGAAGCCGATACTCCAATCACTTTTCTTTATTAGCTTACCGCCATTAGATTGTATGAGAATCGTTCATATTTAGGGCATGTTTCTCTAAAATATTTCAGAAACTGTAGATCTCTGGTGGTACTGGCGTTTGCGCCGAAATGTTCGGTGGCGTCCTGTAGAACTTTCTGAAAATGCATCATCTGCAACGTTTAGGCTATTTAATAAATTAGATCCTTTTATAATCCAGACCGGAGGCGCCGTATCATAGTAGTAATAGTAGCCATCATAGCAATAGCGCACCAGGTTATTACGTTTTTATGGGATTTTGGAAAATTAGAAACAGACAATAAAACGCATATTTTTATCGACAACCAAAAATTTTCTTTAGGAAAATAATTTCATTTATGTATGCCACTCGCGACACTCGGTACTGCCTAATATTTTTCGGAAGGTATAACTAATTGAGAAATTTGGAAACATTACTATATACTTTCACGGAATGTCAATGATTCTTTGTAATGATATTATATCATAACACTCAAAGAAAAACCAAACAATTTTTTCTAACTACAGTAGTGTATTTTACTTACTCTACACCAGGTACAATTCTCTCCTCGGGGGTCACTGATTACAGTAAGAACAGTCAAATACAGGACAACTGCAAGGAGCTTGAACATTCTGAAAAGAGATGAATTCAATGATAAGTTCCAGTTTGTATCAAGAGCTAAGTCTCCAGAGCAGTATTCTCGAGAGAAACGTTGTTATTTAAAAATGAACCAAATCGGTGGTTTGAGAGCCTTTTCTTCAAAAGTACATTCATTTTATTCTAACAACCTTGCGCTCCAGTGGACGTAGTAGAGAAACGCCCGGGTGGGCGCCCGGCCAATTTTTAGCCTGCCCGGGCAACAATTCTCAACTGCCCGGGCACTCACCCGGGCGTTTCTATACTGCGGCCACTGGACACTGGAAACCTAGCTTGTAATACAGAGTACAGATGACATCTATGCTGAATTCTAATGAAAAGTTTGAATGAACATGAACTTGGCGCGGTAGCTTAAAAACAAGAGCAAAAGACTTCACAGTTTTGAATTAAAATACTTTAGCTTTACAGGTTAATAAAATAATTTACTTGATTTTTAATAATATTAGAAACTGAACTTAAGTAAAACTGAATACTTTGGATCACTCACAACTGTATTTATAGCTTCTTGAAGGTGCTGAAATAATTCTATTGTTGGATTCTGACCAGATGACTGAAGTAGCCAATAACATACTGATAAAGGACTGTCTATTATAAAATAAAGGACTGTCTAGGCAGAGACTTTTAATGATAACGAGAGAAGCGGAGACACAGAGACAAAACAATAGACAGCAATGCTAGACTTATTATCTTATTATTCCTATTTATTGTTAATTAACCTAATTATTTTTGTAATTTACAATCTTTAGGAATTTGGTTCCTTGAACTGAAGCGGGAAACAGCACGCAATGCCTCTATTGAAGAGAATTTTAAGGAAATTTGGGATAGTATACCTTGCATACCTGTTATAGTTAGCTATGTATTAGTATCAACGGTTGATAGTATAGTCTATAACAAACAAAAGACCGCAGAGCGCGGTGGTATACATAGGCTTCCGCAATTGCGTATTTGTCTTTTT
>JAQGAV010003550.1:0-12213 GCA_034691345.1 Phasmarhabditis papillosa | reverse complement strand
AATCAACAAAGAAGCCGATACTACAGCTTTAGTAGACACGGCATTCTCAATGATGCCTAAACTAGTACCAGAAAGTGGCGACAGGATAACATTGGTTAACAATGTGGTTAAAGTAACAAAATCAGTCAAGAAGGATGCCGAGGAAACAACTACGATGTTAGCTACTACGACTACTGCAACTGAAGGTTGTGAAGACTAAAAAGAATTTCAAAAACGCCAATGCAGTTTAGCGTTTGAAAAATCGAAGAACAACATATTTTATGAAAAAGAAGCTGTTTACCTTAAATCAACTCTCAAATTGCTCTTGAAGCAGTGTACTCCATCAATGGCTTCTATTCTTGAGAGCTCTGATATAGTAGAATCGAATAGTCTATTTCAGAAACAACAACCACCGCCGAAGAACCAACTACAGAAGTTACAGCAACGGAACCCAGTACTACAACCGAACAAACTACCACTTTGGTAAGTGTAGCTTCAAATAATTTGAAAGAAAGGATGAAAATTTGTAGCTAATACTTTCCGTTAGCTATGTTTTTAGATGCTTACGACAACAACATTTGGCAAAATAATCGAAGTGGACACTTCCTTGGTACACAATAGAAGAGAACCCGATATGGATATGACTACTACTGAGTCGATGAGTGGTGGAGGAGCGGAAAAGGTGGGAAATGTTCAAAACAAATCAGTATCTCAAAGTAATGAACAGAAGCAATAAAATTGGAGTTATGAAACTTTAACTTAAACTTGGAAAACTACTAAACAAAATGGTTAAAACTCGTGTGTTTAGGAAGACTTTGTACTATCCGGTGATCCAAACTCCCATAAATCTCTGGAAGTGATTTACAAAGAAATTCAAGGACAGGCAAACCTAGAGAAAACCAATAGCCATTCGTAAGTTTAGAAAACGAAAAAATACGCTACTTTTATTATAAGACTCACTCTGTTTATTCAGTTAATCCGTTTAGAAATCATTATCATTAGGGTGTCGGTACGGATTTTCGAAAAATACCGGTATACGGTATACCGGTATTCCGCGTACCGTACTTTACCTTTCCCCACCCTAATTATCATCTAACAACATAAGTAAGCCAGTTAGAGTATTGAAGATTACACACAACTAGAGAGTGATGTGACTACTGCCAGAGGTGAGAATGGCCCCCTGCGGGCCGCCCGTGGTGGTTCCGTCAAGTTCTCACCCCTCACTAATGCTAGCATTCATTCAGTTGTTTCTTGATATCAAATGGTTCGACACATGCTAAACTTAACTTTAGTGCGAAAAATACCGAACAGCGGTCAGAAACAGTAGAAAAAGAGGTGAAATCGGACGAAACTGAAGAAGAAGTTGTGAGTAACGAAGATCATGACAAACCCAGCCATGAGGACTACGCTGAAAAGGAAACAACGGACAATGATCATAGAAAACAAGTGGGACTTACTAATTTATGAAATTCAAATTTGTATTATATTTAAGAATTATTTCGGGGTATTCTTAATAATGAAAAGGCGGGTGGAGTTTCACCGGAGGCCCGGGCACGATTCGGGGTTTTTCTGGCTGGGCTGGTCGCTCAAAAATTGGCTGATCAGTGAACAACCCGTGATAATAATTTGTTTGACCAGTAAACGTACAGTATACTTAACACAGAACCATCGCTAAGTATATCGTTTTTTTATAAAACGTAATGAATACGAAACCAACTAGAGTCTAATATAATTAATAGAGAAAAGTAAACTAAAGTTCTATTTTTGATATTCAGGTGCACGGTGCTAAAACACTCGCAATAAAAGAAGCCGCTGCAAAATCCAATCTGAAATGTTTGTTGGCGAACGGAATTGTATGCGAATTTGGTTGTTTGACGAGATATTCGTGAGTTTTCCTCTTTTAGTCAATGCTGAGTTGCATACAGCAACTATTTTTTTGAACAACTGATAAAAGCTTTGAATCATTTAATTTGAAACCATTGAACTAAATAATATAAGAAAAAAGCCATTAGAATCAGAAAATTTGCTCTTTAACCTGAAACCAACATAAAAACCACTTCTCTGTCCCTTTAAGTTATTATTTGTTATTTTGAAATGAGCGGATGATTGGAAGCTTACGAATTAAACTTTAGATGTGTTTGTAATTTATCCTCTCATCAATCTATCGACAATGGTGGATGCGTGTTCAAGTCGCCAAACCACATTCAATGCCTACCTAAAAGGGACATCAATGCTACATGGGATCCATTGACTATGAATATTATGGTAGGAAGATTATCTTATAAAATATTCGAATTGCTAGAGCATTTTATATATTTATATGCATTCGACAAAAGGGTGGCAGTTTAACGAGCCAGAACGCGTGCCGATATTTTGTGAATCGACTTGGTCCGGGAGGGCCCTGGAGGAAAATTTTCGATCACTGACCGGTCTGTGTTGTACCATCCCTACCACTTGGTCTAAATCCATTTTATGTTGAGTGCAATAAGGGGAAGAGTTCAATTCAGCTGCGATGGCTGAGTGAATATGTCTGCAGATTACTAGCTCTAACCTTACGTCAAATGGAAAATTGTCGAAGTAAGTGCATTAAAACTATAAACGCTAGCTTCTAGGTTCGAAGCACTGAGGCCGGCGAGCATATTCGTTCAATGGAGGGCGCCGACCGTTTGTTTGTCGAATTCGGCAAAGTTCGACCCGAAATGATGACAGTCCGTCATTTAAATGCAACGTTGGGAGGAATTGTCTTCGCTGAGACGAAAAGACATAAGATGATAATTTCAACAGAGGTACGTTGACATATCTAAATAGTTTTTATAACCCTTTTTCTGATAAACATTTATATAAAACATTATTAATGAATTTATACCGTATCACTTTACAGACTCTTATTCGTACCGGAGTCTTCTCACAAGAACCGTTCATTTTTCACATAAACGACTCTCTGAATATTGGAAATGAAGAATATGGAATGCGGATTTGTACTTATAATAGCACCCTCATGAAGGTTTGTATAGTCGAATTCAAAAGTAAAAAAAGGTCTTAAAACAAGGCCCACTTGTTAGGACTTTTCCCTTAAAAGTTAACTAAATACGCAATATTCGCAAAAAAAAAGCAGACAACACGGCCTCTCTACTTTTAAATAACACATTAACATTTTGTTTAGTTATAGTCTGTTTTAAAACCTAGACTGCGGACGCCGTTTGTAGTTAACGTGCCGCTATGACTGGCCTCCGGTTCAAAAGTGCAATTTTACTCGGGCAAAATTGCTCTTTCCCTTATAAAGCCGGTTATAGCGGCACGTTAACTATAAACGGCGCTCGCAGTCTAGGTTTTAAAACAGACTATATAAGCTAATTTATTAGTTTTCAAGTTTCTGAAAAAACAATCTTTGAAACATTCTTTCTGTAAACGATCATAGCAGGCTTTGAAGGTTTTCCACAAATATTAACTAATTCAACGTACTATATAAAGAAGGTTTCAGCATGCTAATGTGGCTTTGGCAATAGCTGGCTACTGCCTGGATAGACTGAGCCGCCGCGAAGCCCGCTGCTTGGCCGGGGCTCCGCCGTCGCTCCCCCCGCAAACGGCATGCTGTTGTGGTCTATTGATTGGCCCTAGAGCGCGCTATGATAGGCGAGAGCCATAGGACGCAGACCACACGAGGAGAAAATAAAATAATGAGCTACTGAAGGCGACCTGGATGGGGACCCGGGGGTCCTGACCTGCCGGGAGGTCCAAGTTTTGAAGTTGAGATGGGTCTTGGAAAAATGGATGGTGAAAATCTAAATACTCAATGAAGCAGTAGTTTTACGGGAGTTAAGTACTGTATTTAAAAATTGCATCTAAAGTTAGATATTGCTTCTTAGTTTGTAATTGAATAGTTAGTTGGTTTTTGTAAGAATTAATGCATAAACAGTTTTAGTTAAACATAATCAAAAATACCTCCAGAAATTAATGGTTGAATTCTAACCTCATAGGTCACACTAGGAATCTAGTGAGAAAAATGTTCCGTTCAAGGTGAATCGCAAGCTAGCGGACTTTCCCAGTCATCAGAAAAATAGTTGAATTCGCCAGTAAATATTCGTAAAAGTCACCTATGAGTGGGCGACTTAGGTTCGTGGAATTGTCAGTATTCGCGTTTTGGTTGGGAAAATATGCACAGGAGTCTTTAGAGCTATAAACACCCCCAAGTGTTATGTGAGAAAAGAGTGGCTACATCTGGTGGAAGAACATAAATATATGTGGAATATGGACATCCAAACATAAAACTCAAAGAAATAAAGTCACAAAAGTGGGTTTCAACTTCTCTTAAATGAGTCGGAGCATATCATAGTCTATATTGTTTTCGTGCACCCGAAGACTGTGGTTTATACAAAGTTAAAGGGAAAATTTGCTTTAGCATAGTGGTTAGGGCTCGAGGATTTGAGGCTGTGGGTTGGACTCCAAGTTTGGGATCTACTCCAGACCAGGTACTGTGTTTTCCGATTCCTTAGGCATTGGTTGAAGCAGGCCCTCTTGTTCGCAAAGACCAACTAGAATAGGCGACAGATTGTAAACTTGTTTTTAATATTAAAGTAGCGAGTAATGACGGATTAACAAAGCGGAGAGGTCGCAGAGTTTCGGCCGTTATTTTGAGACTGAAATACTGTTCTGAATGAAAAATTTTGCAGATACAAGGTTGAAAACTTCGCACTTCCTGCAGAATCGTCATCCATCCGTTTACGGGTTTACGGTCTAGAGATAGGTTTCATTTTTGATTCTGAGAATTTTTGTCCATAGTTTTGTTGAATTGGTTCGGTTTACGAGAACCAATGTTTTAATAGTTCAACGTCTTTTAAAGCAAAGCATACTTGATAACTTGCAATCTAAAAGAAATTCGAACATACATTTCAACTTGAATATAACTTTTCACAGTTTCAAGTTTGGTTAGACTTACTCATTTTTGTATTTAATGTTCAATTCGGGGCGATTACAGTACAATCTTGTGCCAAAATGTAAACTGTAAGGCGCACCGAGAAAGTGGGCGTGGCGCCGATCCCTAAGCTCAGTTTCATAAACTAGCATTGTAAACTGCTAAAATGCTCCAAATATTTCCCTCCATCTATATAAAATCTGTGTTTCCCGGTTGCAGGAAGTGTGCGCGGTGGCATATTTATGCAACTAGAGCGCGCTAGCCACATGCCCCGGCGGCCAAAATGGTAATCATTTAGGGATTACAGGGGACTTAACAGCAATTTACGTCGTTTTCATTGTTGTCTGCAACCTCTGCCAATCACATGTGGTTCTAGATACTCTCGTTCGACTATAAAGAGAGTGGGCTAAATAAAGTAGTTAAGGCAAGAAGAAGCTCAGTTGAAATTAGCAACCGCTCCGAGCGTTTGAGTTAGAGCACGAAAGGGTACAACATATTTATAGAATTAGATGTAGATCGAGTAATTGTGGGGGTCCGGGTTTTTTGAAGGGTTGATGTGCCTGTGGGCAGACTAGAAACTGGCCGTACCGGCTGCAAAAAAGGCCCTGCCAAAATAGACTCGTGAGTGTTAATAGTGTATTACACATGAAAGGTATATCTATACTAGGTCTGCAAGGGAGGTATATAGTCTTGATATAATATAGGCCATATAAAAGTAATAAGGCCGTGTTAATAAGCAGGAGTGTTGCAATATTTTGTCTGAGTAAAGCAGGGCGAAAGCAAGTTTGCAATCTGCTGATATCGCGCGCATAGAATGCCAGCAGGTGCAATGTTAAAAATAACGAAATACGCAGCATGCACGGTCTTATTACTGTTGAATCTGACCTATACATATATGGATAAAACATTAGAATATTATAAACTTTGAACCTTTCATCGAGTTTTGGCTCCTTTTTCGAAAATTGAAGGGTTAGTGAACAAAAAAACAAAAAGCTAAATAGGAATACTTACTAAATGTAAAAGAATAAATATAGTCTGATTCAAGAGGAATAATGGAGTGTTACCTGCGTATTTTAAGCAAATGATTTCTTTCAGAGCCATTTTCAACGAGATTCTTTTTTAACACTCCATTATTATTCTTGAATAGAACAAATAATAATGTGTTTTTGTTTGTAATTTGTTAATACGAGTCGTTTAGTCTAAAAGCAACCCCCTGGAACATCAATAAAAGCTTAAAATGGGTTGTATGGATTGTTTTTATGGTGAAATTCCCTCACATATGATAAGAAGTCGCAAAAGACAGGTAGATAAGGCGAGAATGGTGTTCGTCATATGTGGTTTGAAGAAAATTGCTATATTTGGGCGAATGTGGGGATTGTATTATAAAAATTAAACAAAACTTTATTTAGTTTAAAGTCTCTAAGACTATAGTCCATAACAGAAAGAAGACTGCTGTGCGCGGTGTTGTGGTTTGAAGCATATTATTGTACTAGTTTTAACGCAATTGCAGAAGCCTACGTATACCACCGCGCTCTGCGGTCTTTTGTTTGTTATTGACTATATATTATAGTGCTAAGAATTTGAAATAAAAATCAACAAGACAGCAAACTTCAGGAAAGCCAAAAAAAAATTATCAAAGAAGTGTTCAATTAACCTCGCTTTGAAACCCTAGATGCATCGCGCCGGCTCTACTTGGGGCGCGGTAGCAAAATTTTGCCTTCAAAAGGTTCTGAATTGCACAATTTTTAATTGTTTAAAAGCACCGAACAGACTATATAGGTATAAATATAATAATTTTGGGTGGTCATGTTTTTATAGTTTCCCAAAAGTCAGAAAATGTTCTAGTCGGTACGCCAACTGTATTTCACCACCTGCAGTGATCTCAGAAATGGGCAACCAACGCACGTGAAAGTTATTTTTTGCGGCTGTTTGAATACAGTAACCTCTGGAGATAGTGGCGCTAGAGCGCGATAGATGGAGTGCAAATGTAGCGAGAAGCTAGCCGTCTACTCGCTAATTAACCGCCAATGCGAGGCAGCTCAAATTATAATTTTATTCTTGTGAGTCGAAGATTAAAATTGAGAAAAAATGATGAAGGGCGGATCGATTCTTCCGGCTTTTTATAGTCTCCAAACGGGACATTGTTTCTAGAAGTGGCTCACCAGCGTTAAAATTCAAAAACCAGAAGCTTAGAACATTTTCAACTAAGCTGTGGGGGGAATACTTTCACTTTCGGTGCTTTTCACAGCTAAATGTAAGTCAACGGTATAGTCGGCGGCCAAGGCGTATGCAAGGGTATACGGTACGAACGGCAAATTCTATTGGAGCGCTGTCGAGCAAAGACGCGCGAAAACGCGGGCTAGTCAGTGATGTAATGTAGAACATCTCATTTAACATAAAAAATTAATTCATATTTGTGAATATAACTATTTTGCGCGTTTTAAATTGAGTTGCATATTGTTTGTCCGCCGACTATATCCGGCATGCGAAAAGGATTTACAAGAGTTCTGTGAGTTTAAGATGGCTTTGCAATAGTTATACCTACCAAAAAGCCTTAGGCAATCTTATGATATGTAACCATTAATCTCACTCCGGTTACTAATTTACCAGCATTATCTCCTTCCGAAACTTAATATTCTTTAACAACCATGATTCGCAATTCCGTGATCCCAAATCTCAAATCATTTCAAACAAAAGAATGTAATTTAAAGGTCTAAAATGGTTTTTAGAGTGCAAATATAGCAGATAGATCTAGATGTCGGCGGGGTGTTATTGGGGCACATTTGCATGCTGCTGCGCTCTGCGGAGAATACATGAGAATACAAGGAGTCCTATGGAGCTGTGTCTCTTTTTCTCGTTTCTAGAACAGATCGATATCTCCTTCATGAGACGAGCCAGGCCTCCCCCTTAGAGGCAGCCATCTGCCAATAGGAGAAGGCTGTCGGCTAGCGGATAAGCGAGAGAACAGATGGAACAGAAGAGGGGGAAAAGACGGGAGGAGACCTCCCGGGTGGGGGTGGGTCCCGAACAGAAAATAAAGGTACAGTGGTAAGGGAAAGAAAATAAAGTGAAACAATGGATTGGTTTTAAAGTTGGGAGGCAGAATCCCAAATTTTGAATGGATTCAGTGTGGTCTGTGACTATCTTATAAAAACCTTGGCTATATGAATTGCCTTCAGAAAGGGACTATCCTATTTCCCAACTGTTCGGAAGAGAAATTAGCAAAAAGGAGAGTTCGAAACGGATCACTTGAAAATGAGATAATTCGTTCAGAGAAATTAGGTTGGGAAGAAACATACAAAAATTTAGTTAAAATCTGTTTCTTCTGTAATTTTATAATATATTCGTCTATATGTAGAAATTAATGTTGTTCAATAACCTACATTTCAACTTCGAATTACAAAAATTTTTCTAAAATCCTAGTTAACTAAGACGGATATTTCAAAATCAACCAAGCTCTTGAAAACTATATCGTTATATAGTTCAATACAAAAGTTTTATTTAAACCAAGCATACAACCCACTGAGCTGTGTCTGCACCCTCTACCCCGCATGAGCAATCCAGTACTCTCTCGCCGCGTGTCTTTTCCCATCCGATGTACGCTGCATTCAAAGGTAGCCTTCAACAGAGGCAGTTTACTATAATGGGATTGCACATAATATTTGCCGAATAAGTAAAGTCCTAGGCAACTAGGACACAATTTTTGCCATTGTGGTGTAGTTATCTACCCACTATGGCGGATTGTGTCCAAAGTGCTTAGGCCGTGTTTCTCCTTTAAAAGGGGTTTTTATTTTTATTCATTTTCTAAATTTTTTTCTTCCGTTTATTATTTATATTTTTATCAAGTTATTGTCTAAACCATTTTTCGTTTTAGATTGAACATTTTGCCTAATTACTGAATTGAAAACTAACGAAAAAAATTCTGAATTGCCTTTTTCAATTTTTTGAGAACAAATTTTGTAACACCGCGAATCGACTAAGGCCCGCGCAATTCAGTCTATGTTATGAAGTAGACTATAGAACATTTTGTTCCCAACTGTTTTCCTATATTATTTGCACAAGTAATTCAATAACTATATTATTTATCCAAAAACTGGAACTACTTCTTTTTGCGCTGTTGCCATCGCACTCGGTCTAATCAAAAACGTGCAAAACCCGCAACAACTCCATAAAATCCACACTAATTAAAGGTCGGTAGGGCTGCGTGTGGAGTATTCGGTTACCAGAGACAGATGATGCCGTGGCCCATATAAGGAAAATATTCAAAAAAGGGCCTGTGGTTTATTTATAATCTTACTAGACTAGTTAGACAGTTGCAGTGTTCTCCAACAGTAGAGAGACCGTGATCCCATCCTATATTTTCAATTTTCTTCCCGCGTCTGCCGGCAAAGAAAATGCAATGTTGGCTGTGAAATGTTTGCAGAGAACTCGCGTTCTGCTGGCAAAAGAAGCTCATACAAAGACAAATTTCTTAACACGGCATTTTTATTCATAAAACCGACTAAAAAGTGGTAAGATATAGTGCTCATTAAGAGTTATTAGAATATAGCTGTATTTTCCCTTTTAAAGTAAAATAAATTAATTTATTTCCTGTAGTAGCACATATCACACAATAAGAGTAGATTTCTTCGGCGCAGGGTTTCGGCCATTCATTCCCGAATCTTCAGAGAAAATACCGATTCTTTCTAACATTCAGTCTTCGGGGGCATGAAACATGGGATGAATTAGCTGCTGGTTTCCCAAGACTTCTGCAGCTACGGGGAGTCGAACCCATGACCTCAGAATCTAACGGATTGAGAAAGCTAGAGAATCACTTTCAAGGAATAATAACCGTTATCATTTTTGATGAACAATTGTTTTAAAATTGTTCAGAATAAAGGACGATTTATGTAACACGGAATACAACTTAATTATATAAATAAACATTGATGTAACATATAAAAATAATGACATTATCCTGTAAATAACAACTTTTCTTAAATCAAAAGCAGTAGATCATATTTGCCTTCGTTGCTGAACCAATACTACTGTTTGGATACTCCGAATGCTAGACTTCCAAGAAGGATAAACCTTCTTTGGTAAAGAATATAACATGTTGCGTTGAACATTTCTGCAAAAACTAATTTCCTCAATCAAAAACTTTTATTTTATTTTTTCTCAACCTAATTTTCAAGTACAAGGATGTAAATCATTATTTCATCACCAATACTAACTGAACCCCGCTAATAGATTTCATTTAAAGCAGTATTTTATACAATACAGATACAGTACCCTAGGTATGGCTGGAAATTTAAGGGCCATGATTTTAGCAAAGGGAGTAACATTTTGGCACTAGACTAGCCAATAACCCATCCATAACCTGAAGCCCTTAGTAGCATCTGTTGAGGTAGACCTGAATACTGAATCCACAGTGAATTCAGGCCTAGTATATAAAGAAAGGACTAGGCAGCATTATGGAGCAAGGCGATGTTAGATGAAAATGAACGAAAAAAAGAAAAAAAATCTTATAGTCGATTCAAAAGTAATATGGCCGTGTTAATAAAAGGAGTGTTGCAATATTTTGTCTGAGTAAGGCAGAGCGAAAGCAAGTTTGCAATATGCTGATATCCCGCGCGTAGAATACCAGCAGGCGCAGTGTTTAAAATGACAGCATACACGGCATCATTACTTTTGAATCTGACTATATCCATCTATTTTCAATTCACTTTTATATAACAGACACTGGCAGGGGTGGCTACCAAAATTTCCAATTTTCAGGGAAAAAAATTTGAATTTCAAAAATTTAGAGCATTATTGATCGGTTTCGAAAGTGAGGGCCGGCCCTCATTTCACAAAAGTAGGACCCGAGTCGGCCCTCACTTTTGCCAGCCCTGGACACTGCGCTCCAAACCTGACTATACCTGTTAAAAAGAAGATACGGTATAAATAGGGCAACAGGATAAACAACATTAGAAACGTTGCTTGCGTAAATTAGTGGACCATTGCGTATATCAAACCATTGTGGTATCTCCCAAAATAGAAAGAAGGTAAACTCAATTAGAACAGACAGAAAGGTCTAAAAACTGTTATGTAAAGGCAACATTAATCACACATAGCAATTATAGTCGACGGCAAAGGTTTATGCAGGGTTGGTGAATTTTAATTATTTGAGTTTACGCGCTGGCAATAGAGCCCCCAGACCTTTAACCAGCATAAACCTTTGCCGTCGACTATATTGCGCTACTTGTTTGTCCCTAACAATAGACTTGTTAAGAAAGTAATATTATATTATTATTCGCTCTAAGCCCTACGACTCGCCAACGGAGACAGTGGGGTTAAAGGACTGAGCCCTCATTTTATAGTTAAAGTTTATTTTTCTCTAGAAAGTTTCAACCGAACCATTCGAAAAAACTCAGTTGCATAGAATAAGCTATTGCTTTTCCAATTATATATAAATTAACATGAATTTCTTCACAAAATAATCCAGGTTATGAGCATGAAGATTTCATCATTTTAATTTGCTCTGTCCCGTTTCCTTAGGACGCAGCGAGCCGTGTCACCCCTTTTTACATATAGTCTGTTCCGCCAGATACATTTATAAATAATAAAAGTATGATGCAACAGAATCGCATACTTTCAACAAAAACAAAAAGAATGCGATGAACCTTCAATGAAATTACGCATTCTGTCGATCTTTGACAAATGAATAGTAGAACTGGGCGACCCTGTTCGAAAAATGGCCTTTTCATCTATTGTGTATACCCCAGAATGTGATTTAGCTTAGTGGTTAGAGCTGCGGTCTCTGAATCAATGAGGATCTGAGGCTGTGGGTTCGACTCCTTGTAGCTGCAGAAGGCTTGGGAAACCAGCAGCTCATTCATACAATGTTTCGTGCCCCACACCTCGCCGCGCCCTAACGCAACGATTCAAAGCAAAATCGGATAGCGAAAACTTGGTGCACGATTCCTGCATTCATTTGACAGTGAACTTATATTTATATTGGCACCATTCTATAGCCCGTAGTTTGATCTAGGGAAGTGAGTTTTTTCTAAAAATCAGTTCAGTAGTTTCAGAGAAAAATTAAGTTAAATTTTTATAAAGGGACACAGTCCTTTGACCCCTCTGCGGCCGTTGGCGACCCGTGGACCAACTGGATGTTAGATTCCTGAATAAATGGCCGAAACCCTGCCTCGAAGAAATCTACTATTATTGTGTGATACAAGTGATACAGGAAAATATACACTTTTTAACAAACGTGCAGTCCCCATTTGGAAGTTACCTGAAGTGTCATTTTTATTTCTTTGCTCTGTCGTAAGTTGAGGTTTCCTCTACAATACATAACG
>JAQGAV010003549.1:0-12214 GCA_034691345.1 Phasmarhabditis papillosa | reverse complement strand
TTTCCTGTAATCGCACATATCACACAATAACTGTAGATTTCTTCGGCGCAGGGCTTCGGCCATTCATTCCGGAATCTTCTGAACAAAGACGGCTTCTTTCTAATATTTTATATTCGGGGGCACGAAACATGGGATAAATAATCTGCTGGTTTCCCAAGGCTTCTGCATTTACGGGGAGTCGAACCCGTAGCCTCAAATCCTCGCGGATTCAGAGACCGCTGCTCTAACCACAAGGCTAAAGCACCCCCACAAATAGACGGCAAAACAACAAAATTCGCAATTCCAAACTTTTCGGAATCGTCCTTTTATTTACATTCAATTATTATTCAAAATTATCAAAAGTGTATATAGTCTGATTCAAGAGGAATAATGGAGTGTTACTTGCGTATTTTAGGGAAATGTTGCGTATATTTTGGGTTCTCGAATACTTTCAGAGCCATTTTCAACGAGATTCTTTTTTTAACACTCCATTATTAGTCTCGAATTGAACTATAGAAGCTCCCGAAAAGGAACTTCTATTCATTTTTATTAAAGACGCTAGACAAAGTGTGTAGAAGGTGGCGGACGCTAGTTCTCAGATTGCCCTAATAAAGCCGTCTTTTGTCTCTCATTCAGTCTACGGGTACACGAAACATGGAATCTATAAATTTAGTACCAGATCTTATTAAAAACAAATTAGAACTCTTGATATGAAACATTACTTTCATCTAACTTATTTTAGCTCTTCTTCGACGCAAAGCATCGTTACACAGACAACAAATCAACCCACAACAAGTAGGCTTCACTATTTATACTTGCTCTAGCAACTTTGTAAACATTATTTAATTTTACATATATCATATGCAATGCCAGGGTCGCGATATGTCGATGTATTGTCCATCGCAAGACATAGGTTTCCAGCGCGGTATCACGAGCGGGGCGGTGTGTTATAAAAATGAATGTACTTTTCGAGAAAACGTACCACGTCGACCAATTTTACAACAATTTTTATAACACTGCTATTGCAGCTGTCCCAGTTTGTACAAGACAAGTAATGCTACTGATGGATGAATCCAACTCAATCCCGGATGATGCTTCTTTTGCCAAGGTAGTCTAGTAATTAATTAAATGATACAATGGTACGAGTCCGTAGCATCCGCAAGGTTTCCAACGCGGTTTCCTGATGAGCAGAGGTGTTATGGAAACAATGAATTGAAAATCGGTGGTTTGGGAGGGCTTTTCTTGAAAAGAGAATTCATTTTTACATAACACTGCTTCTTCCTCTTGCAAGCAAATATATTTGATTTCAATTGATGATTAAAAATCATTCTCAAGGTTTACAAAAATGGAGATTTATATATTTTAGCTTAAAACATGGATTCTAAACAGTTTACTGACAACATTTAACATTGGTCCAATACAAGTTCTGCCCGTTGGCTACGCAACCCAGGTAAGCTATGACAATAAGAAAACTTCGAAGCAAAAAACCTTTTATAACCTAATCAATATTATTTTGTGCCCAGAAGAACATAACTATTTATTAAAAAACAGTTTATTACGTATACCAATGTATATCACATGACGGGTGTTCTTGTTAGTTTTTCCATCTTTGGGGCAGCTAGAAGTCGGTTAGCGGGAATCATAAGAGAACATTCAAGCATACATCCGATTTTCCAATAGACCTAAAACATTTCAGGATTGGAATAACATGATGGCCGGTGCTTACGCAAATAAATACCACGATCTAGAAACTGTAATAACAAATATGTACAAAAGATTAAGCAATAAGGGACCTAATATGGCTAGGTAGGTATACAAGACAAAAGGAATATAGTCGAGTTCAGAAGTAAACAAGCCGTATAGAACATTTAAAATAACATTAATCCAAGTTTTTGATAACAAACCAATAGTCTACTCGCTAAAAATTATCTTCAGCGCTCTTCGTAAGGCTCAGGGTTCACTATCACAAGAAGGACCAACCACTGTAATAATCATATCTACATCAAGGTTAGTATCTTTTAATGTAAACACCACTAAAACATTGCAATTCTTTTAGTATTTTACTTATGTTTGATTATTTTTACAAACTAGAAAATCATTTATTAATAAATCCTGCCTTAATAAGGGGTTGAATAGCAAGTGCATGAGATCACATAATACAACCGGTCTGTTCTGAAAAGAGAGCCGGTGTTATAGTCGGCGGCTAAGGCTTATGCAAGGGTATACGGTACGAACTGCACATTTTATTGGAGCGCGGCTGGGCAATTATGCAACAACAGCACATCTAACTTTTTTTCTGACACAATTAATTAATCTCAGTAATTATAACTATTTTGTGCGTTTTAAAGTTCTCACTCAGACCTTTAACTTGCATATTGTTTGTCCATCGGCTATAGAGGGAGTAAGGAGCATTTCATTCCACAAATTCTCTTTTTATGCTTTTAACAAGTTTTTTACTCAGTCAATCACCGATTGCGTACATTAATTTTCTAACTAAATATCATATTTTCAGCGACCCGACGGACATAGCTTCGGCCACTACCGCAGCAACATCACTAAAAACTAACGGAAACGATGTGATCACCGTTGGAATAGGATTTACTGCCGATAAATTGCAAGCGGTAAGTCGGCTCTTGCAAATTATGACCATGATTTAATAGAGTGATTCATTTCCTGTATCACTCATATCACTCAATAATAGTAGATGTCTTCGAGTCATGCCTTCGGCCATTAATTCCTGAATCTTCTGGGCAGAGACGGCTCTTTTCTAACATTCAGTCTTTGGATACACGAAACATGGAATAAATAAGCTGCTGGTTCGAACAGGGAGTCGAACCCACAATCTCAGATATACTCTCGGATTCAGAGACCGCTGCTCTAACAATTAGGCTAAAGCACCGGCTGACTATAGATAGTATCCTTGGGTTGCAGCGATGTTATATAGAAATGAATGAATTGGGAGACTGGTTCAGGATATTAATATTAGCCAGACGTATGCTAGCCATTAAAAGAAAAAAAGCAACCCCTTTCTAAAAATTAATTATTTTAGATTTCCTCCGGAGTCGGTTTCTCGTTTGCTTCAGCTTCATATGACATAGATGCAACCTTATCTCAGACTATAAATTCGGTACTTTGTTCAAATGCACCAACACCAACCCTTGGGTAAGTACAGTAAAATGTGGAATATTGAATAACAGAGAAGGGCATTTTGGGCCGGAGCCGAACCCAGTCTAGCTGACTTAAGCGCTCACTTTGCTCAATTTTATTACTTTAGCGTTCAATAAAAGACCTGACAAGTCTTTGATCTTACTTATAAAGCATAGTTTCTCTACTTTTAAATAATAAACAGTTGCTGAATAAAACTTAGTATCTAGTTTAATTACTCTGGTTTACCAGATACGACCAACTTTACGACTAGATACGTAAAATAACTGCCTCTCATTACTCGTATCTGGTTTTAAGTCACTCGTAACCTATTGGATACGATTTTTTACCAGTCGTATCTTTTCGAAACTACAATATACGAGTGGGTATTTGCTCGTATCGGGTCAATCAGAGTACACCATCTCTAAAACGTTCGATCATCAATAAATAATTAATTTTCAGTCCCACATCAACATTGGCCACCGTTCTTTCAACTTCGTTGGCTTCAGTTGCCTCGAGTACAGTACAAACAGCTCCAATAACAACAACCATAGGAGTAGATAGTACTACAATTAAGACTGTATTAACAACCACGGCGGGTAAGAAATATATAGTATATAACAAAAAAAGACTGCAGAGAGCGGTGTTGTTTAAGGTTTGTTAGTGTGTAATAGATTATAATAAAATTGCGATATAGATTTTGTCGTTTGCAATGTATTCAGAAAATATTACAGTTAACGAATAATATCACGTTCCTTAAACTTTGAAACATTCAGTTCCTTTGCAACAGGGCTGGGACTTGCACAGGCCGGCCCGGCAGTCCCGAGGCCTACTTTTTGGGAAATCGGCCGGGGCCGAAAATTTGGGAAATTTGACAAACGGTAAATTTTGATAAAAATTAATTTCAGCGAATGCAGCTTCCACTAGCGGGCCTCTACTAACTACGGTTCCTGTGCTAAGTACTACTAGTGGAGTACAATCAACAAGTTTGTTTTTCTATAAAAAAGAAAAGTAACTATAGTCTCTTACAAAACGTGAGACCGGACAGCGGTATTAGTGCATCATAGGTCAGGGCTAGGAATTTGACGCGGGCCGGCCGGGCCGGGACGGTGCGACATTTTGGGAAATCGGCCCGGCCGGCTTTTCCCAGCCCTGACATGGGTGTTTTGAACCAAGATTCCGATCAAATGACCGATATTTTTACAACGCAGCTATAGTCGATTTCAAGAATAAATAGGCCGTGTCCAAAAATCTATACTTGTATGAGCCTGTTTTTCCAGCAGATCGCAAGAAATTTGCGATTGCTTTGCATCCAACGTTGAAATTGCCTGCACCGCGCGCGAAATTTGCCTGTGTGGGGTGGAGAAAATCGAAACTATACGCAGACACGACGGCCTCTTCTTGGAGAAGACTATACTATTACACCACAAAGCCTATATAATTCTTCAATCAACTATTTCAAAATCCCAGGGAAGGGAATTTCAAGCACGGCCCCAGGCTGAGCCGGAAATTCCGCAAAACGGGCCAGTCCTTCGGAAACCCTGAAAGGTCGTAAGCTAAGTCCTGAAGGTTTTTTGTGCTGATAATATAAAAATATAAACTTTAATCTAATTAAAATTTAATTCTTTTTAGCTAGCTATATATGTAACAGAAAAGTAATCTTGTTGATGGATGATTCAAACGCAATCGATACAATTGGTGATTTTAATAAGGTAATATAGATGTTATAGGGAACATTGTATTATTAGTTAATATAATAATTTAATATTAACAATTTTTAAGAACAATTATTTTACTGGACATCTTGCTAAAACACTATACACCAAAACACCTTGGCTGCGGAGAAATTTGAAAGCCGTGTCTTTTGCGCATTATAAGAGTGTTCCGTATTCTGGAAAATTTGAAGGGAAAAGTATTACGAATTGAGTTTTTAAATTGTTTCAAACTGCCTCTCTGCTTTTGAGTTCAACTATAGCTCATGAGGCAAAGCTTTTATAGTCAGCGCCAAGAGTAATGAAGGAGTGTAATGAATTCAACGCTCGTCTGAGCCCCTTTTGCGAGCACCGCGCCAGCATCTGGCGGCTACTCTCCGTTCAATATTGTACTTTGCAAGAACGCGCGTGCAATTTCCTACAGGTGCGGTGTTAAAATCCTATAAATGCGCAAGTGACACTATATTATTACCTTCGGTGCTGACTATAACTATTTTCGAAAACTAAGAGCGGCGGCGGCGGCGGAAAATTTTCAAAAATCAAAAAGTTTCACTTATTTTGAAGATCATTGGCTGTTATGAGAGTTTCCCTATTTTCACTGCATTAGCGGGAACCTCTTGTTGTTCTTATTGAAGCACTCCTTTACATTATTTAAGAAAGCAGGAAACGTGCTCCGGTGAGAACGAATTTTAATTAGTTCAAATAGCGGCGGAAAAAAAGAAGAAGTTTCTGCAAACTCTCGAGAAGTAAGAATGCTGATTTAATTAAAAGATTCCTTTAAACACAGTCCTTTAATAGAGGCAAAGCGGAAAAACAACTCACTTCCGTTGTTTAATTTAGTACTTTTAAGGGTGGGTGGTATGGTTAAAATGTATAGTCTATCTCAAGACTTAGGTTTCCAGCGCGGTATTATAAAAAATGATAGTACTTTTAGAGAACCACACTAGATAACACTGCGCCCTGCTTGTGATACCGCGCTGGAAACCTAGGTCTTGAGGTGGACTATAGTTTCATCATAAAATATAGAATTGGAGTACGCTTGGATGTGAGCTGGCATGTTACGCAGTTGTACCCAGTATAATTCTAGAATGATACCGTCATGGAGGCAAATTTGCAGGTTCCGCGCGCGTAAAATGCCAACAGGTCCGGTATTAAATAGGGGGGAAATACGCAGATCACACGGCGGTATTCCATTTTTTGCTGGAAGGATTCTATAAGGAAGCTGCTATTAATTTTTTATAACACTGCGCCGCGCTTGTGATACCTCGCTGGAAACCTAGGTCGCGGGACAGACTATAGTTAATCTCACCGGCCATCCAATAATTAACAGTCTCCCATGTACATCCATACCAAGAAGGCTTATCGAAAGTATAGTAAGATATGACGTCATCCGGTTTCCAAACAGACGCATACTCACCAGCCAAACAATCAGAGGGAATAGTACGGTTGCCTTTAAATTCGATCTAAAACAAATATCTTAGTTAGTTGACTGAAAACCCTTCTGTGAAATATTATATATTACGGCGCTAATTTGCTCCACTGAACAAAAACCGCTTGCTTGGCGCACCGCGTATAATTATACTGTTGCAGACTGCGAGTAGCAAAAGTTAACTATTGCACCATTGTTTTCAAACATCTGGTTTCGCGGGTTATTTATGACGTGGATTTCTGTGCGGGACCAATATTTTCTAAGTGGACCAAATTGGCTATTTCGAAATTCCGTGGTATAATACCGCAAAGGAGTGAAATCACAGTGCTAGCCCCAGCCAACTCCACCAACCCAAGGTTCTTTCAATCTATCATCCCAGGAAGTAATGTATTTTATGATGCCATTTCTAGTTTACACTTTCTTTTTCTCATGAATTTATAAAGACTCTTATCATCCGCGGTGTCTTAAAACCGAGTACGAAGAACGGCAGGGGCAAAATTATTAAGAAAGGGCAGTTACTAGAAAAGTTACTACTGAAAATAGACAACTGATTATAAAACATTTAAAAGTAAAAAAAACATTCAGAAACTTTGACCTAGTGGTTATTGGTTTATCATCCACTGCCAAAGCTATCCGTTTGAAGTTTTACCAATTCCAGGGCGGGGAAAAGGCCGGCCCGTTTCACAAATTTTCGGACCCGGCCCGGGCCGGCCCGTGAAATTCCCAGCACTGACCAATTCCCCTAACAAATGGTCCCAACAAGAACGCTACAGTACCTTATATCGTAGTGAATTGGGCAGACTGCCAAGGCCAGCTATCAAACCAGCGATGCAGATGGCCAGAATTGCCGCCGGAAAGCCGTTACAGGGCGGAATTATCGACTGCGAACGGGAACCGCGATAGAGAACCAGAAATCTGTAAATAAAAGGTTACAAAAATATTTATTTTACAAAAATATCGACCAGAAAATTTTGAGCTAGTACAGGGCGTCAGCCTATAATTGTTCACTCGCATTATAATAAATAGACCTTTATCTGCAAGCGATTCGTCCGTCGACTATGACAGAATGTTCTTTATCTTATTTCTAACATATTAATTTTTAGATTCAATGAATTCTGAATCCCGATGCCTTAAGAATTGTTGTTTGCTAAAAACTTTTGGGTTAAACTAAAGGCTGATCGCAAAATATGACAACTTTTAAAATTTTCACCCCGTTTTAGCATATTTGTGCTAAATTCTTTGTGGCTAACAAAAGTGTTTACTTGCACAGACTAATTTAGTCTGCTAACATTGTTCTTGTAAAGACTTCTTTTGTCTATGTTTCGGCCAGCCGGAAAGTATGATGTTTTCTGTTTCGCCAACAATTTGCCAGCAGAGCGACTACAAAGCCGCAAAGTTTGGGATTTAGTGTGGAGTAAGGGCAACGACTACTGTAGTTAGGACCTGCAGTTTTTGGAAATTATAATATCTGATGGAAAGAACAAAATCATAACCTTCCCAAATGAATACGAGCTTACATGCTCCAAAATTGATCCAGGATAGTACCCGATTTCGAAACTCAAGTAGTTCTACATGTTAATTAGCTGACTACCGATCCTCAGATTCCAAGTGAAGCAATCACGAAATATTCTAGGAAGTATAGTCTATAACAAACAAAAGACCGCGAAGCGCGGTGGTATACAAAAGCTTCCGCAATTGCGTATTTGTCTTTTTCTGCACATGATATTGTTATGGACTATAACTAATTTTCTTTCAAATTTAAAGTAATATTACCTCAATACGGCCATGTTAACAGTTAGCCAAAGACTAGCCGAATGCACAAATACGGAGAATATAGCATACCATTTAGTATAGAGAATAAAACCATACTCGAAGAACCAAGGATGACAAAATTCAACCTGGAAATTAGAAAGAAATTCTTATAGGGCACTTAGTAGGGTTTGATTTGACTCTCAAGGAACAATAGTTTTAAACTTTCTGATTCCAAAAATATACTTCCAAGTTTACTCTCGAACATATAATCTGATACTTTAGCTTAATGTTTAGAGCAGCGGTCTCCGAATCCGCGAGGATCTGAGGATGTCGGTTCGACTCCCCGTAGATGTAGAAGGCTTGCGAAACCAGCAGCTTATTTATCCCATGTTTCGTACACCCGAAGACTGAATGCTAGAAAGGAGCCGTCTCTGCTCAGAAGATTCCGGAAGGGATGGAAGAAACCCGAAGAAATCTACTATTATTGTGATACGAGCGATACAGGAAATGAACTATCTTATATGCTCTGGACAATGGGAGGATTATTCGAGAAGGCCCCAAGTTCTCGTGATGGGCTTCTTTGTTGCTTATTTTCCAACTTTAAAAGAACATGTCAACCCGGAACGAACTTTTACATCATACTTGGGTGCTTTTTATAGTCGTTGGACTAATCGCTTGCAAGGGGTTACGCTACGAAATGCAAACTATTTGGAGCTTATTAGACTACTTAGAGCAAATTTAAGCAAATTAGAGGAAATGTATGCTCCAATTTTAATTTATTAGACCTTTAACTGCAAGCGACTAGTCCGCCGACGATAACAACATTTTGGTATTGCAACGCATCTCCTTATTCCCCATAAGTATCCCTTATATTTTTGTTTATTCTTCGTTTTTCGGCCCCCACATAACGGAAATTCAATCGTCGGCGTAGCGGCGGTACGCAAAGTTTTAACAAAAACAAGCATATTCGCTTACAGCCAGTCAGCTTTTTATTCAAAAACAAAATAGTAGAATATTAATGAAAAGCAAACATAAATCTGTCTAAAGCAGAACCGCCGTCTAACAAAGCTAATTTTGAATTTCCGACGCTGCCGGATCGAAAATTAGCCGCCTGCGATGGCGAAAACTAACCTGTTTGTAGACAAAGTACGTAGCCATAAGAGTTGCGTCACAGATGGCAATTATTATTAAGAATAGGTTAAAAGGACTTTTCCTAAAAAAAGAAGGATTACATTATATGTGTATACATAAGCTTATGTAAGCGGCTCTTGTACTAATCGAACGTAGCTTATACAAGATTTCGGAGTTGATAAATGCTCCTAACTATTGTCTGTAGCAGGCGTTAGTATTCCAGCCTAGATTCCTGTGGTCATATCCATGAACATTCGGGTGAGCTCCCTATCCTTCCCCGGGGAAGGCAAATCTGTTCCCCGCCGGTTCAATTTGGGTGCCCTTGCCTTCCCTTTCAGAGTAAGGGAAGGGTGGGGAGCTCCCAGAATTATTTGTGGATACGGCTACTGGGGAACAGCGGTGTTAAAAACACAGTACTTGATAGAGATTATACTTAAAAGCTGTTCCACTTGTATTAGACCAAATGCATTCTGAATTGTTTATCCGAACTCCTGTTGGTTCTGTGTGTAAAGTATGTGCTTACCTCATAGTAGGCCTTAATAGGATAATAATAATACATAAATTAGAGAGAACTCCTAGAACACAGAGAACTCTGTAGGCAAACTGATGAATACTGCTGAATACATCGATGAACGGCGAAAGGGCCTGAAAGAAAATTATTTATATAGTCTGATTCAAAAGTAATACCGCCGTCTAGGCTGCGTATCATTTTTACCACTGCGCGTGCTGGCATTCTACGCGAGCAAAATCAGCAGATGGCAAACTTGCTTTCGCTCTGCCTTACTCAGACAGAATATTGCAACAATCCTGCAACTCAATTTTATTAACACGGCCGTTTACTTTAGAATCCGATACGTTTTAAGATAAAGCTATGAATGTACCGATTTTGATACTAGTAACGTATTTGGAACTATTGGAAGTATTTGGTACTTTTGGAAATTTAAGGTACTTTTGAAATTCCAAGAATATTCTAGAACAAAACTTACACTCTGGGTGCCTACGCCTATTTTTATAGAGATAAATCATCCATAGATCGGTAGATATATAGATATTCTTAGTTTCTTGTAATTTCAAAAGTACCAAATATTTTCCAATAGTACCAAATACGTTACTAGTACCCCGATTTTCCATTTGTTTTATATAAAACTGCTGCTCTCCAGTATACTGCTCTAAAACCCTAGCTATTGATATAGACTATCGGACACTTTGCTGTCGGATTCGATGCACCAGTGTCTCCAGTGAGTCCGCCATTTTCTTCCCCTGACCTTAGTGCTCCACCCCCGCCGGGGGCAAAGTTTAAATCTTCATTTTCGCGCTCCAATTCTCTTTTCCAGTTGGCTTCGCCGCTAATTCAACCGTAAAATTAGCCTTTTCTTGTCTGAGAAAGTGTGCTTTTTCTTGTTTTCGTTGCCCTTTTATAATAGGAACAATGAATTAGCATGCAGCTGGCCAACTGGCAATCGACTGGCAAGGGCTTGGCATAGCTGTGCCTGTAAATAAATTACTTTGGGCCCCTGGGCCAGGTCAGGCCCTTCACCATGAAATATGAAAACTGCCCGACCCAAACAAAATCCCTGTTTTCCAAAACGTTTTCCTTTTCCAATCCCACAACCCCGCAGGAAAACTGAAATAAACGTCAATTATTGTCAGCAAAAATACGTGATTTCTTCGAAAATGTCAAATTTTTCACTTTTTTTGACCAAAAAACTTGCAGGGCAGCGCGCACTGCAACCCTAGGCTAATACCCGTAATAAATCAAACGAAAACAGAGCTGTTTGAATTTAGAATTTTAGTACGAAACATAAAAAGTTATGAGTAAATATGCTAATTTTATGTATTTTCGAGGAAAATGCGGAAGAGAAAAACTAGGTCTGTTACTAGGGTCGGAATCAGGACGAGAAGTCAATATAGTCCATAACAAATAGGACAGCAGTGCGCGGTGTTGTGTAAGGTTTGTAAAATCGCTCGTTATGTGGCAAAATTAAACTTCCATTATATGGTTAGATGCGCACTGTTTTGTTTGTTTTAAGAAAAATATTATTGTAATAGTTTATTTTGTATCATGTCCAGAAAAAGACAAATACGCAATTGCGGAAGCCTATGTATACCACCGCGCTCTGAAGTCTTTTGTTTGTAATAGACTATAACTTGTGTTTGTTTCGGTTGCGAGTTATTATCGATTAAGAACTCGGGTAAAAGTAAAAGTTTCAGATTTCGACGAAACTTAATTCTTATTTATATCACCAGTCACTATTTGATATTCCACCATCGAGCTTTCTGGAATCCAGCAAAACTTATACCGAAATATTAGCAAATCTGATGTTTGATTAATTCTGAATGATTTCTTTTACTTATATAGTTGGCGGCCAAGGCTTAGGTTAGGTTTTCAGAAGTATGCGCTACTTCTTATTGCTATTGTTGCCTGTAAGTCTAGCAATGGAGATTAAGTTTTGCACTTTGGACAATGAAGCAGATTGTGCCGAGGTTTGTTAACAATAAAGTACATAATAACCCAGAGCTGGTCACCGAGCCGGCCCGGCCTGAAATTTTGAAACCCAGGCCGGGCCGGCCGGATAACCACCTCTTTAATAACCGACATTGGAAGTTATTTCATCTATTCAGACCTCTTAAAGAACCGGTCTTGATAGATTTCTTGGGGAATAAAGTAGCCACAAGACTAAATGCTTCAAAAAGTTATTTGTAGTGAATTTTCGTTTAAAGACTAATAGACTGATGTTTAAGCAGATTTACAGACTAAAAGATACGTCAAAAATTGGACGTTACCTCACGCAACTAGGCCCATTATCTTGGGGACCGAAAAATTGATCCCCCAGGTATCTTGGTCGCCCATGGTCCCCTGGATACCGGGGTCCGCAAATACGCTGCAATACAAGGTGTATATAATATCTTAGAGGCCATTTATGTCTAACTTTGTATTTACAGAATTCGTTTATGAGGAAATCATTCGATGAGTTGCCTGAAAATGTATCCTTTCATAGATGTAAAACACAGAACAAATTAGGGGTAAGTACAGAGAAAATAATACTAAATTACTTTCTAGGCAAAT
>JAQGAV010003548.1:0-12216 GCA_034691345.1 Phasmarhabditis papillosa | reverse complement strand
TGGCGAGGGAGCAACACGCGTGCAGGGGTCTGGGGGCCGCAGGCCCCCAGCTAGGGCGAGCGAAGCGAGTCCTAGTCGAGTTGTATATATAGTTCCACAGACCAACATTGATACAACTTAATTGATAATGAAAGTTATATTATTTACTATACACTTTGGGTTTATTTTCATATGTCAAAAAAATTAAACAAGCATCATATTGTTTGTTATTCACTGCCCATAACTTGTGTTACAATATGAAGTATAGACTACCTAGGAACATTTAAATTTCAGTTAGATGTTTCTGAACTTTAACGATCCAAAACTCGATCACGATCGTGTACTCATTGTTGATGGAAGGAAGTTCTGTGTGGTATCCGAGGTGAGATTAATATTCAATAATATTTTCTTGCGTTAGTCTTTGTTTTGTTATAATCACTTTAAATCAGCAACAGTGTATCATTGCGGTTCTGGGGCGCGGTCGCCAAGTGGTTAGAAATTCTGATTCATAAGCTAGAGGTAGATAGTCAGAATCTTACGAGAAATTCTGTTCTAAAAAAATATTTTCATTTTACACTAGAATGGAGCAGATAATTCAATAACAAAGAATACAAAAACTAATAATAAATAAAGTTTTATTTAACCTATAAAACAAACAATAACAATATAAATAAAACATATTATTAGGCCACAAACGAAAAAACTAAATCATTGCTACACAACTACCCAAAAATCCATCGTGGTTGACAAAAAACGTTTTAAGCAGTAGAGCGCGGATAATAAATAGAGCGCGCAGCGTGCTAGAATCTAGCACAAATACAATGTACTATCGAAGTATGAATAAACAATATTTGACAATGTTTTGAAAAATGCCGAATTATAAAGCTAAGATAAAGGCATTAACTTATAAATTGAAATTCAAGAACAATGAATATAAAGTCTTTGTTTTTCGTTCTTCCAAAATCGTTTTTCAGATATTATGCACTAAATCTGAATATTTTAGCTGTTTGTTTAGCGAGACGCAGGTTTCAGAAATAGTGATTGACAACATACAAGCTGATCTATTTGAAAAATTCCTAGAAATAATTTATGGAAACGATCTGATACATTTTACAGGTAATGGTTTTATTTTATTTAACATATGTATTAGATACCCATTCCTGGTCAGAATCTTCTTTTACAGCTTACTCTTTCATTTGAAGCCGTTGTTTATATTTAATATTTTATAATGTTTTTGTATTATTTTATATAATAAATATAATAATATTGTTTCAGACAATCTTATCATTCCTCTACTTGATATTTCCTATCGGTTCATGGTTCCAACAGCACAAACTTTCTGCATACAGTACATCGACAAGAACTTTGACAGATTGGATTACATTAAATTGGAATTACTTGATAAAGCATATGTACATGGAATTGATGTTCTAAAGGTATGACAAAAGTGTAGCAATTCTACTAAGTTCTTTATATAGTCTGAAACAAACAAAAGACAACATAGCGCGGTGGTATACATAGGCTTCCGCAATTGCGTATTTGTCTTTTTCTGAACATGATACAAAATCAAACTAGTACAATCATATTTTTCTAACAACAAGCAAGAAACCCATAAACCACACCGCTAACTGAAGTCTCTTTTTATGTTATGGACTATATCAAGATTCTTGAACTAGAGGACAATTAGTTTAGTTGAAAAAAGCAAAATTGCCAGAAAAGAAAAGCGGTTGTATATTTTCTTGCAATTCTCGCTGTTGACATTTTTATCCTAGTGTTTCAAAACGTAACAAGAATTTTCGAATAAGCCAATAAACATTTCCTTTTTAGAAGAAAGTATTGGACCAACTTGTTAAACATCCTGAATCATTTAATCTCATTGAACTGCTCAAACTAGCCTTCCAACACAATGTGGATGATTTGAAGGTTAGAATAAGTATTAGAATTGGATATTACGGCGCTTTTTGAACAAATTATTTACCTTTACCTTAGTCTAGTGGTTAGAGCAGCGGTCTTTGAATCCGTAACGATCTCACGATGTGGGTTCGACTCTCTGCATCTGCAAAACTCTTGGAAACAATCAGCTAATTCTCCAATGTTTTGTGCCCCAAAGACTGATTCTAGCAAGGAGCCGTCTCTGCTCAAAGGATTCCTGTATGAATTGCAAACCCCCTGCCATCAGGAAATCTACTATTATTATGATGCGAGTAATGTAGCACATGAAATACTTGTACTACTTTGACAAACTAAAACGGTTTATTAGTATACATATTTATTGTTATTTTTAGAAATCCCTACGATCCTACATTTACACAGCCAAACGTGAAGAAGAGTGGAATCGTTGTCTTGAATGTCCTAATAGAATTCAACAAAGAGAATGTACCCATACCGAGATGTACTCGCAACCAATGAGTCACAATTCCATAATTGCTAAAAATATAGATGAAATTGTCAAATTATCCGAAGAAATTAAGACTTTTGTTCTTGTTTCTAGTATTAGTTATTGTTAAATATTTTATCGCCTATAATTTGTTGTTTTCTGATAATAAATGTAATGACCTTATTCTCAAACAATGCTTTAGCTCTAAAGATAAACAGCTAGTAAATGAACTGAGGAGCCTTCGGACTTTATACGGACCATGTTGAACAATTATTGACAGAGTAGAAATATTTGTTACAACCAATATATCGAAGACAATAATTTGACTTAGAATTAGAACGTTAATTGGAAAATAACATAAGAAACATTATTATAAACTTCGGTTCACCGATATCATATGATATAGTATGTTCCCGAATATAACCTACGTTTCCCACCAAGGTAACAACAAGGCATTCAACGGACTATATGAAAATATATCTCTGAAAAGTCAAATTTGTTTACCTAGTAGTATTATTCAAATTCCTCACAACCACACATTCTAATACCTTAATAGCTAGCCGTTGGGCTTATTATTATTAGCGTGATGTTGGGTTTAGTAAAATATAGATACAAACATCAGTTTTGACCATTTTCCCTACATGTTAGTAAACGGTTATTTGTTAGTTTATTTGCGGAACTATTTATATACTTTCTAATATAGTATTATTTATAATATAAAATATTAGTATGATACTTAATACAAGTTATATTTATTATTATTCTTAATATGCTTTTAAGTATTGATCTTTCTTTTGCATACTTTTAGTATTACTTGATGCTGTAATGATATTGTTATATTTTCAGTAAGGAACTATGTCTGATTTTGAAGATATTACAGAAGGTGACTTTATGAACAGGTGAGAAAAACACTGCTCTAGTTTAATATATATATATATATATATATACAACTTTTGAAATAAATCGTTTTGCAAGTAGAAACACCCCGAGTTACAATGTAGAGACTCCGGCCGTATAATAATGTTCATTTAGCGTTGTTGAATTCAATTTTGAAAATCCAACAATGTTTCACGATCGTGTACTTTTGGTGGAGGATAGAAAGTTTCATGTTCAATCTGGGGTAAGTCTGAGACTTTGATAATATATTTTTTGTCCTACATAACTGAACTCTCCGAATATATATGACGTTGTGATGTACCGGCAAACTTTCAATTTTGTTTCCCAATTCACAATTAAAAAGATTAAAAGAAACGAAAACATAATTAATTATATTCTCAACTTTTAAAGCTTTTGTCTATGTGGTGTGACTACTTTAAAACAATGTTCAACTCTGAATTTAAAAAGAAAAAAGAACATGAAATTGAGCTCGATGATATCTCAGCAGAAGAATTTGAAGTGTTTCTGAAAGTTATTTATCCCGGAAGACTGTATATTCAAGGTTAGTGAAAGTAACCTATATATACTATACGTATACAGCTTCTTTACTCTTGAAATCGACTATAACAGGATATATTGTTTAGTCACGCAAGTGGAATCGTTGATTGGTCTTGCGCATCGGTTTTTGGCACCGAATGTTCTTCAGCTCTGTAAAAATTTCATTAAAAAGGAATTCGATGCTCTCGATAAGATAAAACTTCTTGAAGTAGCTGTCGCATATAACATGAAGGGTTTGAAGGTAAGATTGACCCGATTCACAAAATACACAGGTTCTATTAAACATAAAAGATATAAATAAGTTTTTGAATAATAAATATATGGAAATTGTAAATAAAATATAATTTAAAAATATATATAATATGCAATATAAAAAACCATTCTTTTCTGCCAGAAACTGTCCAATAATAGTCAACACATAACAAAGGAATAACCAGTACAAACAACTGTTTTTATTGTTACAGGCAAAGGCATTGAGTCACATCAAGAAGAACGTGAAATCTCTCAATTTCATTCAGCTTCTAAAATTGGCATTTGATCTTCACTTAGATGAACTAAAGGTTTGTTTAGTAGTATTTAATTGTTTAATTTTTGGGAAAACTATACAGTCTATCATATAAGGGACAAGTTCTATTTGTATAACAAACAGCAAATTCATCTCCATACTGAACAAATTTTGAGTATTAATAAATAATAAATAGATCAGATGTAAATACTTTCAAAATATAAAATGAAACGATTAAAAAAAGTCTTATCGTCAGAAAATTGTTTTTCCAATTGTTACATTACTCACTCACTAATTTTCCAGGAATGTCTGCGCAATCTAATCAATAAACCTGGATTTAACAGATACCGCTGTGATTCATGTCCCAATAGAATTCAGCTCGCTGCCTGTACCCACATTACATTGTTTCGCAATCGTATCAAGTGCATCTCCTTAATTGCTTATCATAAGGAAGAAATCCTTCAGTTGCCTTCTGAGATCCAATCTTTTGTTCTCTCAGCTCTTATTAGTGATACTTAATTGTTATTTATACATGATTTGTTGGAATAAATCCTTATTGTCTATGTTTATCATGCGGAGTGTAAAGCAGGTTTGGGAAAAGGCGGGCCGGCACGGCAAGCCCTAGTCTAGTTCACACTTTTACCGTAATTGTTTCAGAAAAGTTAGTTTTCACTGGTATTTTTCGGCTTAACGATAAAGAGTGCAATAATCTTTACTTATTGATATTTTGGGATACTATTTATCAGAATATTCACCTAAATCAGTCGATAATGTTTCGAAACATTTGACTTTATGAATTTTCGGCCCCGGGTCGGCCCGTGAAATTCCCAACCCTGTCTGTGTTTGAAACTGTACTAGTAATAGCAGATTACTTTCCGACACCTAACTTTTGTTATTTTGTCTGTATCAAGTTTTCAAGTATTAGGGCTTAAGTATAAATAAGGAAAAAGCATGAACTCGTTCGACTTCATTCAACTCCTTAGACTTTGGTTTGAACACGACTTGGACGAATTGAAGGTTCGTTATTTTTGAAAGTCCACATAAAGCAGGGAATTTCACAGGTCGTGCCCGGGACAAAAAATATGAGCACATTCATATCCAAAAACATCAATAAGTATAGATTATTTCACTCGTTATTGTTACTACTGAAAAATAGCACTGAAAACTAACTTTTTGAATAGTATCCTCTAAAAAGTTAGAAATATAGTAAGGCCTGCCGGCCGGCCTCCTCCTAGCCCTGACAATAACCTCAATGGTGAGAAGGCTTGCCTCATAAGCTAATTCGAATCCTACGAAAACCGAATGCTCACATGCGAGGTTCTTCACTATGGAGTTCCCGCCTTCTAAAAAGATCGTGTTTCGTAAAAATGAAAACATAAATGTCTCGACATAATTCTGCCTTTTATAGAAGCATCTTCCTTACTTCATCTATTCTGCTAAAATTAAACGTAAACAGGAATTTTCTCCATGCCTTGAATATAAATATTGGATTAAACGAAAATCCTGCGATCATTCATATATGAGAATCAATCGAATTCAATTCTCTTGATAGGAAACGTTTGAGCGAGATCTGAAGATATCAGTTGATATTCACAATTTCGTACTGTCTGTACGTGATTCTCACGTATTTCATTCTTTTGCAAGCAAATCTTATTGATTTGAGGAGATCCGAACACATCCTGTGCCGCGGTGTTCGAAATGTTGGCGCCATTTCGTATTCCCGCGTAGAAAATTATCGCAATAGGCCGTCTTGTGCCTTTTCATTAACTTTTAGTTCAGTAATAGTTCTGGTTCAAATAGAATTTGGTGACATTTGTTTATCTGCCTTTTATGATTAACAATGAGCCTGGCTTGACCTCTATTGCATTTGTGTCGCCAGTGAAGTTGGTTTTCTGTATATATTATATTGTTTTTGTTATGTTTTTATTCCACCGTATTAAATACTTCCACCGGTAAATCCTGTCTGTATTTACCGAGCTATTGTTCGGTTTGATTGAGCAATAAGGCTCGTGTTCTTAACCTTTGCCGCCCATGCTCAATCATGGCGGCCAGGTTAAAACTATTAGGAATTGTCTTATGGTCGGCTTAGGTTGGAGCGATTGGATTCCAGCTGTTAAAATTCACTGAACCATCGTGCTCCTGTTTCTCTTGGGAAATAGTGTTTTCTTGGATCCTTCTAATATATAGTGAAAGTGTATTGAGTTGTTGTTATCTTGGATAAGCTAATTTGTAGTGTTAGATCGATATATAGTTGAGGTTTAGCAACACCAAAAATATTTAAGTTTGTTTCACTCCTAGGATTAGATTCCTTGTTCTAGGAGAGTTGCATTCTTAAACACTCTCCGCAATGGTAGATATTAACTAATATTAATTGTTTTGCTCCAATAAATAGTTTTCAGATATAAATTTTATTGTTTTAAATAAAATAAAAATAATTCTTTTAAATAAAATTAAAATAATTCTTTTAAGGAAAATGAGAAGATTCGTGATAAAAACATAAATTTTTATCAAAAAAGTAATTTAAGATAAAATCCCTTAAGAATTTGGTATTACAATAAATTATGATATGACAATATAATAGAGAGAGCGTTCAATACAAACAACAATCTGATCTTATTTAATATTCAATATTATTAACAATTGTCCTTTTCGCTTTTATCTATAAAAATGATTTCTTTGATCCGAGAGATCTGCCGCCTTTCAGCTGTATTATACAACTTTCGCCAGAGGAATTGTCCGGTCCGCCACCGTGTGCAATTCTCGCAATGCTCAACTGTTTTTTCCAATAGTGCTGAATCCACCAATTGCTCTTACAGATTTTACATATTTTACGATTTCGCAATAGGGCAGAGTTCGCAGAAAAAATGTAGATGCCAATTAGCATTGCTGCTATCAGAGTCAATCTCATGGTTATCTGAATGAAAATTTTAGAAATTGCGGTGTAAGATATGTTTAGCTATATAATATTTATATATATATAGCCTATATTTATACAATTCGCAGAATGCCAAAACACGGCCACTTCAATAAAATACTACATTATAAAAACACCGATCGAGTCCATATTTGTTTCTGAGGTTTGGAACATTAACAAAGATTAAAAATATTAATTTCGATTACAAAGATCGTTTTCGTTTACCATAGAAAGTCATACATATTGGTATTTGCACTTACCTTATTTCAGAGTGTCGACCGATTGGCTATATTAGGTAGTTAAGTATGAAAGGTAAAGGAAACTCACAAACTTTAGGATTTGTGTTTATTTTAAGAATATCATATTTCAACAACAACAGTCAACTGTTTATGCTTGAGTGTGTATTTTCAGATCTGATTAATCATTAAAAAGGTAACTCGATTCTGATTCGGAACACTCATAAAACAAATGTACGGTAGTTATTTGTTAGAAGCATTCAGTCAAAACAGCGTGAAAGAAGTTTCACACCATGAAAATGAACAACTTACTACTTTAAACTAAATATTTCAACTTATAATTATGTTCAAAGTTCAAAGTAGATGAAACTTTATTAAACTCAGTGAAGATGAAAATTCTAAGACTCTTTATTTTTCACAATTGGTTCACGTGAGTTCTGAATCAGAAAACACGGTAACCAATTGTGAATTAAGTCTACTACTACAGCGCTGAAACTCAAATGTGTCCGAAACCTTTAACCTGTGAAAGCATAGGTAGTTTTTTTATTTCAAGTATAATAGTTTTGAGAGAAAACTTTGTTTTGAACATTACTTGAAATCAAAAATGTTAATGTTTTCATATTTCATGTTTTTTAGCAAAATTCCTGAAAAACCAACCCATGCAATATTACCAGATATAACTTTTGCCATTAAGTATGTATCTATTTTCTCGCTCTTGAATAGTTTTAAATAGTTAACCTTTTTAGTATATTTAGTCACAATGCTAATATCAATCATACTTTCTCTTTCGCCTTACATTATGTATACTGCAGTTGCAAATACCTGGAACTATTCCTCGGATACAGGATTCTATTACTTAGTAAGTTAATAAGAAAACTTTTACCTAACAGAACAAACCAGTCATTTTCAGTTTGATTTTTAAGTTTATTTTCAGGTATATCGATCAGCTAATGGACTAAACTATTGGGGCGCGCAGGCGTATTGTGAATCAATGGGAGGAATGCTAGCCTCAATTCATAGTAAAACGGAGAATGATTTTATATACCGTTAGTCTGTTATTTATAAAAAGTTTAATACTATAGTATTTACAAGGATTAGTTAATAAGTTGACTATTTTTCACTAAAAAAGATTGACCATTATTAAACATATTTGCTCTTGGAAAGAATATAGCTTGTTACTCCGTTTTTACTATATATTTAAAGTTAAAGTTACGTTTATTTTCTGTAATCGTACCAATCACATAATAACTGTAGATTTCTTCGGCTCAGGGTTTCGGCCATCCTTTCCTGACTCTTCTGATCATAGACGGCTCCTTTCTAACATTCAGTCTTCGGGGGGACGAAACATGGGATAAATAAGCTGCTGGTTTCCTAAGTATTCTGCAGTTAAGGGGAGTCGATCCCACTGCCTCAAGTGTTCGCGGTTTTAGAGACCGCTGCTCTGACCATTAGGCAAAATCACCACAGAGCTATTTAATATCTATAATTACATTTCACTCTTTCTGGATTTAAAAGCTTCGTTATAGAATATTCTCTATTTGGGATATTTGATAGAACAAACTGGGACGAACTAGCACTTATTGGTCTCAAATCTAAGCCAATAAACAGATGGTTTTGGAGCGATGATACGCAGGTGAGTTCAGTTTTCACTTAACGTGTTTTGTCTTTAATTTTTGCAAAATGGGTTACGTTCTAACTGAAGGATTGGTTTGCAACTCATCTATTAGAAATGAGATATGTAAGCAAAATACCCTGAATCTTGTTTAATTGTGAACTCGAACAACATTTAATTTTTTTTTAAATCTGTTAACTTAGCTAGACTACACCAACTGGAATGAAGGAGAACCAAACTATCTGAAAGAAGATTGTGCCGTGGTTAGTAATTTTTCTAATTACAATTTCCGAATCAATTCCGAATCAATTCCGAATCAATTGAAGTTGAGGCTTTTTTTACCGCGCCCTACATTTTTTCCCACAGTTTGCCATAAATAGCGTTCCCCTTAATGAATCAACTTATTATTTGGTGTCTTATCCAGTCTTCTAAATAGAGGTAGCCGTGGCCAAAAATTGAATCAATCGTACCTTTTTACATTAGTTTTCATCTAAAGTTCGTTTAAGCTCGAAAAGCCCGCCCAATTTGGAAAATACTTGAGCTCCCAAAGAGGAACTTCTATACGCTTTCAGGATTTAAGACGCTAGAAATGGTGTATAGAACTTCCCGGATCCCTAGGTTAATCTATTTCTGAATAGTTTATATTTTTATAGTTTAGGTGTACACTGCAATAAACGAATATTACGGAGAAATACGTCACGGTGATTGGATTTCTGTCGAGTGCCAAGGAAAATTTAAGGCAGTTGTCTGTAAAAGTAATAATCCCTTGGAAGTAACAACAATATTTTTAAATGCAACATCATCAGTGGTAAGTTGAGATCGAAATGTAGGTACGCAGGTCTATCCCGATCCTATATCTGGCAAAGACAATATTCTAGTCCAGCTACCATCGATTAATTTCTGAATTTTGGGAATTTTTTTTTGTTTAAAACATGAGGATAAAGTGATCTATATACTCGTTTGATCGCTCCATAGTGATGGCTCAGGGAGTGCGTATAATTTGATAGCCTAATCGAGCGAATATTAGTAAATGAACTGTTTCTATATATTATTGGTTTGGTTATTTCAGATTCAATCAACTAGGTTACAAACCATCGCAGGAACTATTTTGGGAAAATATCAACTAATTGCCGGATTAGTCGTCCTTATCGTTGCTGCATGCATTTGCTTGGGAATTGGAATAAAGGTAGATAATATATCAGTTTTTACCCTAAACCTGATATAAACAAATTCTAATCAAGATTTCCCAATATTTTTGGAACGGCGCCTTGAAATGCGTCTTTACTTTGGTACTTGGTTCTGAAAGATAGAAGAACGCCGCTCGATAGAAACTCGAAATCATATCAATAAAGGATACTTTCAGATTCGCAACCGTACTAAAAACAAACATATATATCTAGATGACACTGCTTCTATACATATTCGTCTTGTACAATCAAAGAAGTACTCTAGAATTAACATGGATGAAACTCAATCGGAATATCATGAATATGCTGAAATTGATTATATTGATAATTCTAGAGACCATTGAAGTTTAACATTTTCCTCTAGTTTTATTTCATCCATCAATTAAAGACAATATCTAACTGAAAAGATGAAAGAAAAAACAATTTCAGAAACAAATTTGATAATCTATTTTTTTAAATAATAGTTATCTTTATTTATTGAATATTTACATTTTGATATTAAAATAAGATAGAGAAAACACTGAATTGAAACAATCTGACGATATTTAAAAAATATAACTGTTGGTTAATGAAATTACATTGAATATGATCCAAGAGGTCGTCCTCCTTTGATCGGAAATTTACCAGTTTGAGAGCCTTGCTTAGGGCCCCCATGGTGTGTGATTTGCGGACGGGTGTGGGGCTCGTTTCTACCAAATTCTTGAGCAGAGTTTGCAGAAATAATGTAGAAGCCAATCAATATTTTATACATCAGGGTCAAATTCATGCTTGTCTGAATGAAAAATATTGGAAACTGCGGTGTCAGGCATTTTTTGTAATTCTTTTAAGCCGTGTTCACGACCAGCTGCGGCGGCGGCGACGGCGAAAACTTTCCGCTGCGTTTTCCGTAGAGGTTGTGAACACCCACCGCGGAAGTTTCTTTTTAGTCAAGTATTTTTAACTACTACTTTAGACTATTTAAAACTATTTAAACATATTTTTTCTCAAAATCGCTTTCCACGTATGCTACTGATGTTAAATTGTGTTAGAACTTACATTATTTCAGAGTATCGACCGAGTTGTATTATTAGGTAGTTAAGTATAAACGGTAAGGGAAACTCGCAGACTTTAGAATTTGTGTGTATTTTTAGAATATCATATTTCAACAACAACTCCCAACTAATGGATTTGTTTATAAAGTAATATGTATTTTTAGATCTGATTACTCATTGAAATTGCAACTTGGCTCTAGGGGTAGGAAAAGAGTCCGAAAATTTTCTTGGCCCAGGCCGGGCGGCCATACCTGTTCTAGTCTATTTCAGAAAATGTCTTCCGTATTTTTCCAACTCTAATACAAACATCCACAATTTTGCCAGTTTTGGGAAAAATAATCTAACCAAAAATATGTTTAACGAGAACCTCAAAAAAGTTTTTGCCAAAAACGTACCAAATTGTTTTCTTTTCTCTTGTAGTTCGACCTTCCGGAAAACAGTTACCAAATAAAAAGTGTTTAAAAGTGTTTATTTTCCTAGATCATTGGTATCACAATAATAGAAGATTTTTTGAGACAAGGTTTCGGTCATTCATTCCGGAATCTGCCTGCGAAGTTGACTCCTTTCTAAATTCAGTCTTCGGGTGCACAACACAGATACCAAATGTTTGTGTATCTAAATATTTGTTTCCAAAATGTTGTTAAAGTATGCCATGAACACAGCTATGCTTAGTAAGGTTGTTATAATTTTCCAGCTTAACTAGGATATTATTCTGATAAATATAGACCCTTTCAAAAAGCTAATTTCAACTTCTGCAGCTACTGTCACGGATTATGTGACTATTTTAAAACAATGTTCAACTGTGAATTTGAACAGAAGAATAAATACATGTGATAAAATGGGTTTGGTTCTTGTATTTCTGAGCTGATAATTTAATTAAACTTAAATAATTATAACTAATATCTTAGATATAACACCGACTATTAAATTATAACTTAAAT